>ML121722.1:10339-30115 GCA_003788615.2 Terfezia boudieri ATCC MYA-4762
TTAGGGAGTCGTCTTGGCCGTATGTGTTTGTAGGCAGGGGTTCGCCTATATCTAACATATTTGCCATGGCTTACTGATGACAGATCATAGTAAGTAATGTAAAAAAAATTGTAGGTTTCAATTAGAAATAATTTATTTGGTAGATGTAGGTTCCGGACTAGTTGGAATCCTATGAAATATAACGTGAGTGCGTTCTCATTTAGTTAGGCTGAAATATAGTTGCTATAGCTTAAGTTGATTCGATCTTGTTGTATAAGGAAGTTGCTCTGTAGTCTGAGAGTTGACGTCATATAGTTGTCTTTTTGATTCTAGCGTTCGATTCGTCTCGAGATTGCCCGTCACCATAAGGTGTAATTTGTTAAGGTGGGAGCAAGGTATGTGAAAAGGGTCATATGAGCTGTTTAGGTGAACGTGATGACCGTTGATCAGGGTGTTGATATAGCTATTTGTACCATGTAGTATCTTTTTGGCCGTGGGGTTCAGGGTCCTTGTTAGCCGAGTTAGTCGGTTAGCAGTATTAGGGTGCCGAGTGCTTAGCGGAGGAGTTATTGGTGGTTGAGGAGTTTCTTATGAGGTAGAGGTTGTCGCCAAAGTGGTCTGGGTCTGTAACGTTGTTTTCAGAGCCATGATTGTAGTAGATGGACTTATAACTTTAGTCTTTTTCACTGTGAGAACGGCCTGCTAAGTCTTGATCTTAGCGCTTGTCATCTGCGTCTCCTTAGTCCAGGTATTTTGCTCAATCCTGAGAAGGTAAGTCTGAACGGTAGTGCGTTCGTTAGCTCGGTTGTCATAGGAGTCAGCTCGCCTATAGTATATATAGAAGTCGGTGTTGAGGTGGTCGTGTCATTCCACGATTTCGCCTTTTCATTGATCTGCTAGCTTAGCTTGCTAGGCCAGATTATCCAACGCCTCGTCATTAACCATGACATCGCATTAAGGTTCATATCCGTCGTAATCTGTATTACCGCAGACGTCGACCGGTTTCCTGTTTCTCCGGGTCCTCTAATTGATACAATGATCTCCTTTAGGTTTTCAATCAATTAGTTTGAGGATTCTTTCGCTCTAAACATCTAGGATATTTTCTTCCTCTTTATTTTTTAGTCCTTCTAATATATCTTGTCCTAATACTTCCTGTTAGAGTTATACCTCAATCGACATCATAAGAGGATGGTGGGCGTAGTCTTCTTAAGATACTCGTCGTATGACTATTAAACGCTCTTTAAAATTTTAAACACGTTTGTAATCCATATCGAGTTCTCATAGTAGGTCTTCTATGGTTTGAGAACTACCTTCGTCGTTATTTTGTAATAGAAACCTGTTGTTCTATAGGTAAGTGTCTTTCTCTAAACCTTGACTTACGAAAATATTCGTTTCTTAATTCCTTTGGTGGGCACGGAGATAATTTTCTCGGCGTAACCCAATGTTTCCTTACCCTACTATAATACTGGAAATACAATTCACCATGTGTAGATCTTTTCTCATGTGAATGGCGCCTCCTAAACAAATTAGGAACATTTCCATACGGGCCTCGCAAGCGTTCTTGAGGCTTCTTATTTCCGTTTCCATTTCTTGGACGCTTTCTTAGTCGTTTTCCTTGTCCTTCAAGGCTAGGAGGAGGGGGAGGAGGTCTGCTTAGTCCACTCCTCCCTATCGTTCTTCTTGTTCTTCTTTGACCTTGCCTGGCAGGTGTTTTTGTTTGTCGTCCTGCTCCATTAGGTCTACTATCGCCTCTACTATCGAGACTAAGTCTACTACGTAGCAGTCATCGATCAGTTGGTCGTCGGTCTTATTGTGCCTCTTCGTTTAGCCATCTTGTAGTTGTTACCCTTAGATGGTGACCGTACTAGTGGTGGCCTTCGGTATTTCAAAGTTTCTTCGAATCTCCTTAATTTGACCTACGTGGTCTCTTTGACCTACCTTCACTATTTTCTAAATTTCTGAGTGTCATAATACTACGCACCCGTTGTCGCCAAGTCGCCACCAACTTTTAGTTTCCTTAACTAAACCTCTCATACCTGTGACACCTTTATTAGCCTAAAGATGAGTTCCCCTCGCGGAACCAATGAATATTGGTCATAGACTCTCTATTTCTCTTCCTGCGTTTTAAGAAACCGAAATATAACCATGAGTCTCTAAAAGACTATGGTAGGTGTTCGTTCCTATAAAATACCTTCGTTACTCTTTGTCGGTGTGGTATGTTCCTGCCTGCTGTATACCCTTAATTTGTCAAACGGTTGACCGAGTGACTTTACGTCTAATTTAATTAGCTATTTTCGCCTTTCTTCAGCTATAGTCTCCTTCAGTTCTCTTCCTTCAAAGATTTAGTAAATGGACGTATATACAGCCGGTGAGATTAAGGAGATTAATTTCTCCTAACCTGTATACTAGTCGACCATGTGGTCCGTCTCAGTATACTTCGCAGTTTCTTCCTATAACGGGGTGGTGTGTATGGTCCACCTGTTGTTTTCGTTGCAGTTTTTAGCAAGTTGTTCCTAGCTTTAGGAGCGGTCCTAATATTAGCTGTTTTTAGTCCAAAATTAGGGTCGTTGTTCGGACAATTCTGAGGGATCGCCTCAGAAGGGTAGGTTGATTACTAAGAGGGGTGTTCCGTAAGGAACAATAATATAACAGGTGTAATCTTCGGTTTGTAATTATGCTATCTATCTGATCGCTGCTGTTCGGGTTGTCTGAAGACTGATGGATTCCAGAGAGGATCCAGCGGCCTTTATATAGCTGTTCAGAGACCCTAATGACTAAGGAAATACATAATGATGGTTGGCACACCTCCGGAGGAGGGTGTGCCATACAGGAGGGTGTGGAGCCCAAGAGGTTGTCCACGAAACGGCAAGTTCCATGGAATTTACCATGGCAAATTCCGTGCCAGTTGAACTACCGAATCCGGCAGTTACTGAGGGTGGACGAAGGCTAGCCCTTCGACCGTGAATGCTAGTTACATAATAAGGCAATAAATATAGAAAATACAGGATAGGAAATACAAGACAATAAGCTTCCTTATTACATATAATACTTAGAATTAATTAATTCGAAAGTGATAGGTAGGGCGTGAGTCCCCAAAATATTTTATCAAAGAATATCTACAACCATCACATGTTATAAATAGTGCTAGTAGGTCCCGGTTGAATTTTGATTCTACCATCAAGAGTATTTGAAAGCAAAAGCACCTCAAGTACACAAAGCCTACAAAGTTCTAAGTCTAAGTTAACTTTATATTTAAGGGATATCGGATTTATTTTGTGTTGCGAAATAAGATCTTTCATGAGGAACTATTATGGAATTGAACTTCACTGCTATTGGATATTATTCTTTGTTGCGGAATAGTTATCATTACGCCAGACAGAATACGACTGGTCTGTTTTGTAGTTGCAAGAGTGCTATAAGTGATAATAGAGCCCCTGTGATATTACCTTGTAGACAAGTGATTCTTGTTTTACTTTTTGAATAACATACTCGAATCAATATGTCTAATTAACCAATCCCGAGAGGGCCTTGCCAGCCCTACCAAAGTATTACCTTTCTGATAGTAACCCTATGAGCAATTACCCAAAGACCCCAAAATATGCCTCCATCAGATACAGATAGAGAGGAAGATCCAATAGACCAACCAATGGAGGATATTCTATCTAGAGGAATACAATTCTCTGGACTACAAAACCCAATATATTTACTAGATGAATTGGAATCATTCCCTGCAGGAATGATTGGCCGATTTGGTCTACCTTCTCAGAGACCACTACCACGAGTACCTAGTGCCACATCTACGAGGCATTGAGTCCCACCAAGACCCACCAGAACAAGTCGATTCCCACATATTACTCAAGAACAATACTAAGAATTATTAGCCAGAATAATTCAAGATGGAACAACAGAGTTTGACTGCCAATGAAGCGAGATTACCAAGTTAACCAGAGGGTTAGAAGCACAAGCGAGTCTCCTCAGATATCACGGGGGCCCTATTGTCACTTATAGGGCTCTTGCAACTACAAACAGGATGGCCATACTTATGCTGCTGCAACGATACCTATTCTGCAACATAGCATAGAAGCCGATAGCAGTAAAGTTCAATTCCACTAAAGTCCCTTATGAAAGATCTTATTTCACAATACAAAATAAATCCTATATCGCTTGAACGTAATGTTAACTAGACTTAGAACTTTGTAGGATTCGTGTCCTCGAGGTGCTCTTGCTTTCGAATACTCTTGATGGTAGAATCCAATTCAGCCGAGAACTACTAGCACTATTTATAATGCGCGGTGGTTGTAGATATTCTTTGATAAAATATTTTGGGGACGTACGCTCTACCTATCACTTTCGAATTAATTAATTCTAAGTGTTATGCCATCCATACGCTTTGTTAATGCAGGTGCTATCTGCGCTCGTTGTCACAGGTTACTAACCTAAACAATAAGTATTATCCCATGTCTTCATATATACTAAAACTTCGCTTAAAGCTCTCTAGCCCTATTCACGAATACCCAGCCGAAACAACTAAACTCATCTTCTGATATCCTACCAAAGCCGACAATGCCATTAGGTTATTCCTTAACAGTATTATAGGGTCATTTATTTGAGCTTCCGGCAGTATTCACTTAGTAGGGTCTAGTATCCATTAAAAAATTATTTTCAACTGTACATAACTCTATGAATAGAGAACCGTGGGTCACAAACAAACTATCATTGGTAAGGTCTTATCGCCACGAAGATTATAGAATCTTAGTTCATCTCGATACCTAACTTATTCACAGAGTTATTACCAATAGTAGGTAAACCTCCTCATAGGCATATTATGCCTTATTAAAAGGCTAATAACTTCATGAGTTTTACTCCGATCATAAAAAGGATTTCAGAAATAGAATCTGGGCGTCGAGTAGGCCTAGATAGGACCTTGAAAATATAAATTTGGAGAACTTTTTATTTTCGCCCTATCTTTGGCCCACTCTCCAAGTCGCTTCCCTTATAGTGTCACCGGACGCACTTTGGTCTAAAGTACGCCCTCGTGGCTTCATTTTTTTATTTATTTTTACCGAATTTATTTTCCGGCAGTTCAGGGTAATGATTCAGGTTTCAGGGTAATGCCAAGAGTTCAGGGTAATAGCTTCCAGCTAGTAGTATATATATATATAGTATATATTGATCTGGGTATAACTATGGAACCGTTATTCGGATTGTTATGAAACTTAAACCGTAGCTCCCTCAAGGGTCTATGGACGTTCCATAAGAGTTAGAACTATCTATGATAATTCTTAAACCCTCCGGGGTTCATACCCGTTACTAATAATTATCTTATAGATAAATATTAGAAACGTTTGCACCACATTACTATGAGTATACCTAGAGTCTGTATGGATATTCTAGGGTCGTTCTATGTGGGCACAAGTACGTATGGTAGGGCTGGATGTCACCCCGTGACAGTGCCCCCCCCCTTAAGGTTCTTGTCCACAAGGACCTAATTGAACATGCAGCCAGACTCTTTATTATCACTAACAACAATGGATGGGGCTTGAGGACCAGTCCTCATATACGACTACCGAAACACAGTAGCGTACGTCTCATTGCACCCCTGGGACAAAGCTATGGCATAAGAAATACAGGAATCAAAAACATAAAGATAATTCAAAAAA
Source organism: Terfezia boudieri ATCC MYA-4762 (assembly GCA_003788615.2). Lineage (NCBI taxonomy): Eukaryota > Fungi > Ascomycota > Pezizomycetes > Pezizales > Pezizaceae > Terfezia > Terfezia boudieri. The sequence goes on from ML121722.1 coordinate 15,979, forward strand.
CCTAATGCCTACCAATAGGAAAAAAAGAAAAATCGTTATAAAATAATATCAGAGTCCCAAGGCTTACGAGGGTTATCCAGATGGAATTTCCGAACAAGTTCAGCACCTCCATCCTTTAAGTTCTCATATGGTTCCCATGTGTCATCGTCTGGACCGTAACTCTTCCAAGAAACTAAATACATTACTTGTCCCTTCCTGAGTTTACTTGTCCTGGCCTTCTCAATCTAGTACTCTGATTCTTCGAGATCGACTGGAGGAGGTGTTGGTGAACGTCTGCCGGCACTTGTATTAAGGTGGTAGGGTTCCAACAAACTAATATGAAAAACCGGGTGAGTTTTGCCTATACTTGGGGGAAGTTCTAACTCATAGGCATAAGTGCCTATAAGCCGTTTAATTCTAAACTTCCCTCGTAGCTTGTAGTCAAGCTTTTTGGTAGGATGCCTTGTTTTAATGTTCTTTGCGTTGACCATAACCGAATCTCCTACTTTGAATGTCGGTTCCTTCTCTGCTACCTTAAGGTTATAGTATTTTGACATCCAGTCCTGAGCTGACTTCATGTTTTCCCTCATTGCCAATCTCATTGCATCCAATGTTTCGACTGTCTTGCCTGCCTCAGGGTTGTTCGATTCAGTTGAGGCTTTGGTTGGGTTCTGGAAGTTGTTCTCGGGGTGTTGTACATATGCCGCATAAAAAGGAGTGAGTTTAGTACTAGAGTGGATAGTGTTATTATAACAAAACTCAGCAAATGGTAATAACTCGACCCAGTCATCCTGATCCTAACAGCAATACGTCCGTAGATAATACTCTAGGGTCTGGTTAACTCGTTCAGTTTGACCATCGGTCTAGGGGTGATATGCCGAGGACTTATCCAACTCAACTACTAATAACTGCATTACTTCCATCCAAAATGAACCAGTAAATACCGAATCCCTGTCCGAAACAACCCTCTTAGATAGCCCATGTAATCTCCAAACCTTCTTGACAAATATCCCAGCCAACTCTTTTACCTTCCAGTTCTTTAAGGGAATGAAGTACGACATCTTAGTAAACCTATCGATAATAACCTAGATTTGATTATACCCTTTAACTGGTGGTAAATCAGTAATGAAATCCATCGAAATATGTTCCCATGGCCTATAGGGTATAGGAAGTGGTACGAGCTTGCCAAATATCTTATATCGAGCAGTCTTATTTTGTTGGCAAGCATTGCATGTACGAACATATTCTCGCACCCAGTCCTCCATGTTTGGCCAGTAGTAATTTCGTTTCATCAACTCAAGGGTCTTATTACATCCGAAATGTCCTGCAACTTTAGCATTATGACTTTGGAAAGCCACTTTCAACTTAAGGGAGTTGTTGTCAGGTATATATAAGCGACGTTCGTAGGTTACTATATCATCCTCCAAACCAAAGTGCTCCAGGCCAGGGTACTTTTTGCCAAACTTCAACGTGTTTCGAATCCCTAACCACTTATCATCTTCGAGGCCAGCCTCTTAGATTTCCTTTGACCAGTTCGATTCTTTTGTCTGTGAGGCCTTCACTGCCATAATTCGGCGCGTTACTAGAGTCTCCTCACTCATACCTAGTTGGAATTGACCAGGTTTGAATATTCGAATTATGTGATCCTGCTTCTCTCCCCCTTCTTCAAGGTCAGGATCTACCTGATGGGAAAGTGCATCTGCCTTACCATTCTTATCACCTGGGCGGTAGATGATTCTAAAATTGAACTGGCTTAGTATTTCCGCCCATCGTGCCTGCCTTCAATTGAGTATCTTAGTGGAATTAAAATACTCAAGGTTCTTGTGATCAGTATACATAATTATTTCCTCTGGGGCACCCATTAAGTAATGTCTCTATTTTTGGAAACAATTCACAATTACAACCATTTCTTTGTCATGGACGGCATAATTAAGGTCTGCTAGGATGAAGCATTTCGAATAGTATGCTACTGGGTGCCAACGACTATCTGGTTCCTTCTGAGATAGAATACCAGCCTTGGCTAGATCAGATGCATCTGTCTCGATCATTTTTGGTCTTTCGAGATGAAAATAGCATAGTATTGGAGCCGTAGTGAACTTATATTTCAACTTATCGAAGGCCCGCTGACACTGTTGTGTCCAATTCCAAGTAACCCCATTGTGCATTAGTGCCTGAATTGGCAATGCCAAACTACTAAAGCCATGAATAAACCAGCAATAGAAATTAGCAAAACCAATAAATCTTTGCATCTCTTTGACATTCTGAGGAGCTTGCCATGCGAGGATATTCTCGACTTTCTTCTGACCCATTTGTATCCCTTTTGTGCCAACTTTAAATCCCATGAATTCAACTTCTAGAACATAAAAGATACACTTATCAATATTAATACAAAGGTTATTCTCTGTTAGCTTTTGTAGCATCCAACGGATGAGCTTGACATGTTCTTCCTCAGTTTGGGTATATATAGGGATATCATCAATATATACAACTATTCCTCGGTCAATTCGTTCTGAAAGAATATTATTAACATGTCGCGGGAAAACAGATGGCGCATTGGTAAGCCCAAAAGGCATTACTGTATATTCGTATAGGCCATATCTTATCTTGAATGCTGTTTTCTACTCGTCTCCAGCTGCTATTCGTAGAAGGTTAAACCCGAGTTTGAGATCGAGTTTGGAGAAAACCTGTGAGGTACCAACTTGTTCCATTAAAGTAGTCATAAATAGTAGGGGATACTTGTCTTTTTTAGTTATGGCATTTAACCCTCTATAGTCTATGACTATTCTAAGCTTGCTGCTTGGTTGTTTGGCGAAGAATATAGGAGCGCTAGCACTGCTTTTGCTTGGTCTTATCTTGCCAGTTCGGAGCATCTCATCTAGGTATTCCTTGAGAAGCTCCAATTCATTAGGGGAGAGGGGGTATAGCTTTCCTAATGGTGGATTCTTTCCTTCTTCTAGCTTGATTGTCATGTCCTGAGGACCGTGTGAGGGAAGGGCTAATTGTAACTCCTTTCCAAAGATTTTTACAAAATCTTTGTACTGAGTTGGCAAACGATCAGCAAGTTCTTGGAGGTTTTCAGTAGCTGTTATTTTCATAACCTTGCGTACATCTCCATTAGCGAACTTCTGATAATCCCATTCCCCTATCTCAATTAGTCCAACATATCGAGCCTGTTCAAGGACTTCATCAAAGTCAGCGAAATCTGTAACCTCCTCGATTTCCAATAGTCTTTTTAGTTCGAGTCCAAAAGGAGTGGTGTCTCACAATTTATCACAGTTCTCTGTGATCCAATCCATCCCCAAAATGAGTAGAAGACCTGGTTCAAGGCATACAACCTCTGTTATTAAGTCAATTTTTTTATTTCGTCCTGATCTTGCATCTGGGACTTCTATCTTCAGGTTCTGAACCTAAACTGTACCAGACCTCTTGAGAATCGAGCTGTCGGCGCTCTCTAATCTTAGTCTTTTCTCCCTCTTAACCTAAGGCAGCATCATCTGTTCAATAAAATCTGAATCGAAAATTGTAGCTTCTGTACCAGTATTAACCAAAGCATTAATAGAAAGATCACGTTTATTTCCTCCATACATTCAAGATAAATTAATAGGAATCAGAAACTTCAATCCTTCACACTTTAATACCTTAGCCCCTGATTTTCCTCCTAAAGAGAGATCCTTAATTCTATCCAAAGAAATATCCGGCACTGCCACCTTTCGTGGTCTTTTTTCGAGAGCGCTAACAAGAGGAGCCACCTCATTATCAGCTTTTCTTTTTGTCCCTTTTTTTGCGTTTTTGTTTGATAAAGAAGAGAAAGCAGAAGAAGATAAATTGCAAGAAACAGAACTAATTAAAACAGGGTCAATATCCATAGGTTCCCCTTCATGTTTCTCCTTCCAACTGCCAACAGAGATGCCTTTCTTAACCACGCAAATAGAAATCCAATCCTGCGAGGCTATCTGACCCGACGTACTAGATAGCCCGCACCCCTAACAATCTGAGTTTTCCCCATAATCCAACTCATCCTCAGTAATAATATGCCCAAACTGAACCTCAAGTGGCGGTACTACCGCCGCTCCTGCAGACACTGTTGCCACTTTCTTAGTTTCCTCTTTTGCTTTACCCTTCCCCTTATTCTCTACTGATGGTTTCCAACCTGCAGTACAATCCTTCATCATGTGCTCTTTATTTCCACACTTAATACACTATCTATCCTTCTTCTGAGCCTGGTGCATAGAATAAGTAACCTTATCTTCACCTAGTTCTTTGTCTTTTTTGGTGGAGAAAGTGTTGGACTTTATTTTCGACTTAGCGTCATACTTCTTGGTCTTCTACTTTGGCTTGGTAATCCGATCCTTGAGGTTATTGGATTTTTTCTCGATAGTTTTAGGGGTCTGGGTCACATCCTTCTTTATCCCAGCTGTCTGCTTCTTTAACCTATATAGGTTTTGTACACGTACCTCTCTTCCTTTCTTATATTCTACCTGAGACCCAGCATTTGCAATAGCCTAAAAACACATTTCCACGCTTGCTAGTACCTTACCAAGAATGTCCTTGTTCATGCTGACTCGGACCATATATGCTCCTGTCTCAGGTTGAATCATGCTAATTAGGTGCTCCCAAAGCTGTTCACATGATAGTTCCGCTACCAACTGATGAACCTTAACTTTAGCAATGAACTCCTTTGTCAACTCTCCTTTCTTCTGGTATTCTTTAAGTAAAGAAACCTTTGCATCCCTATTTTCATGTTGATTCTGGTGGGCGTTAATAAATTCCTGCATGAAGGTATTAAAGGTATCCCACTCAATTACTCCTGAGTTCGGATCTGGGGTTTGCTTATGCTGGTTAGTATAATACCACATACTGGCCCCCTCGGTTAGTAGATCCACTATGAATAAGATCTTGTCACTATACGTCTGGTGTCACGAGGTGACATCCAGCCCTACTATAGGTACTTGTACCCATATAGAACGACCCTAGAATATCCATATGGACTCTAGGTACACTCATAGTAGTGTGGTGTAAACGTTTCTAATATTTATCTATAAGATAATTATTAGTAAGGGGTATGAACCTCGGAGGGGTAAAGAATTATTACCCTAAACTGCAGGAAAATTATTCGGTAAAAATAAATAAAAAAATGAAGCCATGAGGGCGTACTTTAGACCAAAGTGCGTCCGGTGACACTATAAGGGAAGCGACTTGGGGAGTGGGCCAAAGATAGGGCGAAAATAAAAAGTTCTCCGAATTTATATTTTCAAGGTTCTATCTAGGCCTACTCGACGCCCTGATTCCATTTCTGAAATCCTTTTTATGATCGGAGTAAAACTCATGGAGTTATTAGCCTTTTAATAAGGTGTAATAAGCCCACAAGGAGGGTTACCTACTATTGGTAATAACTCTGTGAATAAGTTAGGTATCGAGATGAACTAAGATTCTATAATCTTCATGGCGATAAGAACTTACCAATGATAGTTTGTTTGTGACCCACGGTTCTCTATTCATAGAGTTAGGTGCAGTTGAAAAGAATTTTTCAATGGACACTAGATCCTACTAAGTGAAAACTGCTGGAAGCTCAAATAAATGACCCTATGATACTGTTAAGAAATGACTTAATGGCATCGTCGGTTTTGGTAGGATATCAGAAGATGACTTTAGTTGTTTCAGCTAGATATTCATTAATAGGGCTAGAGAGCGTTAAGCAAAGTTTTAGTATATATGCAGACATGGGTAGCGTGCTTCGCGGGCCGATTTTTACCCGCACCGAGTCGCCAAGACCCGTGCCGACGGCCAATTATTTCCCCTTGCACCACGCCGCCGAGTCGGCTTTTCTCTTACCTGGATTACTCGCGCCGAGCCGAGTAGCGGATGGCTACTCGCCAAGCTCTTTGTTCTTTCTGGTTGCGATATTTTGGGCATTCTTGTAGTTGTTACGGATTGCTGGTTTATGGATTGGATTGTCTTTAGTCCTCATGAAGTATTGCAAGTTTTTACGGAATTGTTACAAAATTATCTCGTTGTTACGGAATTGTCTAATGTTGTCACGGAATTGTCCTGGTTGCGATATTTTGGGTCGCTCGACGGCCTATTACATTCTTGTAGTTGTTCCAGATCACTGGTTTATGGATTGGATTGCCTTTAGTTCTTATGAAGTGTTTCAAGTTTTTATGGAATTGTCACATAATTGTCCAATAATCCTGTCACAGAATTATCTCGTTGTCACGGAATTGTCTAATGTTTTCGTGGAATTGTCATGTTTTTCCATTCCCAAACCCAATCCCACTCGTTTCCTTATACGCCAACCCAATTACCAATTAAAACCTGTAAAATAACTACTAAATAAAACAAAATAAAATGAATCTACCTAAACATGTCCCAAAATCCATGCTCATACCGTGACGGATAAGACGACAGAGACGGAGGAGCCGACGTCCGGGACGGAGGAGCAGCAGACGGGGCGGGAGCAGCAGACAGGGAGGCAGCAGCAGATGAGGAGGAAGCAGCAGACGAGGAGGGAGCAGCAGATGGGGCGGGAGCAGCAGACGGGGAGGGAGCAGCAGACGGGGAAGGAGCAGCAGATAGGGCAGGAGCAGCAGATGGGGACTGTGCAGTAGATGGCGACGGCTCTGACAATGACAAAGACGACAACGACGACGACGAAGATGATGACGGCCGAGACGATGACAGCATAGACGACGATGAAGAAGAATCGTTCCTGGTTGTCGCTAGAGGTCCTCTAGCTACTGGTGCTGATGCCAGTGGTGGTGGTGCAAGTGGTGGTAGTGGTGGTGCGAGTAGTAGTGCTACGAGTGGTGCGAGTGGTCATGGTGGTCATGGTGGGTGTAGTGGGCGTGGTAGGCATGGTGGGCATGGTGGTGGGCATGGTGGGCATGGTGGTCATGGTGGTCATGGTCCAGCTGCTAGTGGAAGTGCAGGAGTTGGGGGTTTGTTCGTCATATTACCCCCGCATAGCCGATTCGCCTCCACTCGATACTACATCTTCATATCCCTTTGCACAATCGTTTGGCGTGGTGGGTTTCTGTCCCCATTCTATATTGCAAACAGGTTGATCGCTATTGCATAGTCAAGGTTAGCATCACCCTGAAGCTTTAATATTTATGAGGAATGGCTTGTAACTTGTAAAAAATTCATGCATATATGCCTCCGCAGCCTCTTGTAGGGCATTGGTCGCGATAATACCGATCCTTTCAACGTTAGTCCATCCCCCGAGTATCAGAGGAAAGTTATTGTATTCGTTGTTGACATCCTGTATGATCTCTCGACATAATTGTTGGAACACCGTCTTCAGGATGATTAGTTCTATCCTGGACTGTTGTCGCCTGATTTGCCTAACAATGGACACTGACAAGGCACTTAGTATTATATTCAACTGATGGAGTTAAGCTCAGGAGTTCTTACACCCTTGGTTCACCTTCCTCTTTTTGGAGACAGGTGCACTTTGCGATCCTGCCGCGGGAGCCAACTTCCTCTTCGACGACCCTGTCGTCGCGGGCACAATCGTCTTGATCGCCGAGGGCACAATGGCCTTGATCGCCGCTGGCACAATTGTCTTGATATTTCTTGCTAGCTGTTTTGTCCTAGCCATCGAGTATGTAAGTGTTGACTGTCTATAGTAGCAAAAGGTAAGTTTCCTTGTATATATGTATTATCCTGTCGGTCACGTGAGAGGCAGGAAGTGGACCAATGAGCTCGAAAACAAAGCATAATTCATTGTCTATCTCCATGCCTACTAATTTGGTCATCGGTTAGCAGCTTCAGTATGAACAAAGGGAGTAACAAACAGGTTGTTTTCAAGCGGGGCAACAATAATACTCCTTAAAATCGACCACTAGACAACCACAACAAAGAAAACAAACAAACAAATCGCGGGTATAATTCAACCTTACATAATTCATTCAGAAATGATGAAGTATCCCATCCGTGACAAGTTCTGGATACATGACAAATTCGGGATCCGAGACAAATTCAGGATCTGTGACAGTAAAAAACCCAATAGAACAAATTCTCGGACATACTCATTCATTGACCTTGCTATCGTTCTCCTCGGTTGAGTCCCTATAGTCCTCGTCTTCTGTGTCGACAAGAAGTGGACCAATGAGCTCGAAAACAATATATTATCTCTATCCCCACTAATTTGGTCATCAGTTAGCAGCTTCAGTATGAACAAAGGGAGGACAAAACTAACGTACGTTAGGTTGTTTTCAAGCGGGGCAATAATTATACTCCTTAAAATCGAAGAAAACAAAGAAACAAATTGCGCGTATAATTCAACCTTACAAAATCGGTTCAGAAATGACGAAGCATCGCATCCGTGACAAGTTCTGGATCGTGACAGTAAAAAACAAATATAACAAATTCCCGGACTTACTCATTCATTAACCTTGCAATCGTCCTCCTCAGTTGAGTCCCTATAGTCATCGTCTTCTGCATTGCTTGACAAAAGTACTTCGATTATTTTGGCCCTGACTGGTTTCTTTGTTCTCCGTTCGTTGGAATCGGATTCAGTTAGTTGCGCTTCTTCTTCTTCTTCCGAAGAACTCTCTGAAGCTTCCCGTTTGTACCATACCCCTGTATCCTCATCATCATCTTGCTTGTTAGGTTTGTCGTCGTAGTTCTATCGAATAATAGTGAGTGAAGTTCTCTGATTTAGAACAAGCACGAGGGAATGCACCTACCTCTTCAATGTCAGCCCCAACATCCTCATCACTCAAGTAATCGTCAGCGCCCCCCTCGGCTAATTCCTCTTGTTCGGTCAGACTTTGGCAAGGTATTGCTAGTTCTCCGTCCTGCACCATTAGCCCACATTCGGTTGGCTCGTTATATCTGCCATAGGCTTGGTGGTTGATAGGCACAATGCTAATTACCACAGCGAACTGCGGCACGGGTTGTACCGTAGTCTGGTTGTCTTGTGTTACTTCCAATTCCGCTTTGGGAATTTGAAAATCAGGAAGCTCTTCTTGCTCCTCCAAATCCAGGTAGAATCTCTTTTGCTCGTCTGACAGCTCATACCATTTGTACAGAATATAAGCTTTCTTGCGGACGAACATGACCTCGCAATTCCTTTGCACAAGTTCTTCGAATTTTCCGCTTTCTACATCTGTTAACTGGTTCCTTCGGGTGCCGATTGCCCTCCCAGTGATCGTAGCGTGTTCCTGCACCTTGATCCTGGCTTTAAGCATCCTATTTGCTTTTTGGCGCCTCCAATCCTTGGCTCGCTCCTATGATAGCAGTGGTCCAAGCAATTTCCTGTGTATTTCCCGAATTTTCTTAGTGTGAGAATTGGTAGAGGTGTCCCATACCTTCCTCCTACCGCTAAATTCGATGTCTGGATTGAAGTCCCGCGGGTCCCATAGGAAGTCAGCATATCTGGCATAAGGATTCCTTGGAGGTGGGACGAGGGCTAGTTCGGCCCCTGTCCTACTTCTTTTTAGAACATCCTCCCTTGGGGTTGGGATCAGGGCTAATTCCGCTCTTATTCTTCTTCTTGTCGGAATATTAATATTCTCCCTTGGGGTTGGGTAGAGGGCTAGTTCGGCCCTAGTCCTTCTTCTTCTCGGAACATCCTCAACTGGGGTTGGGATGAGGGCTAGTTCAGCCCTAGTCCTTCTTCTTCTCGGAACATCCTGAATTGGGGTTGGGATGAGGGCTAATTCTGCTCTAGTCTTCCTTTATTTCGAAAGATGCTCCGTGGCTGGCGCTTTGTGACTCGTCTTGGCTTCCTTGGCCACCGGGCTGACTGGCGGTTCTTGAGTTATCTTCCTTTTTTTCTGCATGGGGGGCTCGGGTGGCTCTGATGCTAGGCTTGCTGGCACTTTTCCAGTTGCCTTACTTTTTTTCTGTGGCATTGCGGATACTTAAACATAAGCTTCATCAGTACATACATAAGTAGTCTTTCCACTTCAGGCTTCCCGACACCACCTCCGTGACAGCCTCCGTGACACGATTTTGCACCACATACCATTGATTATCTCTTTCTACAGATGAAAATGTCTCCGTTTTGCAGTATGAACGCTGACGATTCCATGGAACTTGCAGTGAAAAGTAGATGACCATCAAAACCCAGTTCCTACGATTACAAGAATCCGTTCTTTGTTAACAAGCAAACCTCGATGTCATTAACCGAACACGGAAATGCCACTAAGGTAACCACAATGCGTCATAAGTTCTTTATTTGTCAAATTCGCGGCACTCAATTCTACGTATGTATAAACTGTTCCATGGTTCATTTTTCCGTGACATTAAACGATATCGGGCCAAAATGAAAATGAGAACACCCTGGGCCAATCTCAATATTAATACTTTCCCCGAGGGTCTCAATCTTCCCAAGATCTGCCCTCCGCATTTCCTTTCGCCTTTGGTCGCGAACCTTTCGTCAGTGGCGTTGCCAGTCCTTGTCCCTTGTCCTTCACATAATACTCTGAATAGCAGGCAATGAGCTAATTAGCGGGCACGGTGGGGAAATTTGCCTCTGGCCAGAAGGAGGAGGTGACTGAGCTAACACGGAGGGTTGGTCAAAAGCCAGGGGAAGTTGTTCAACTTGAGATTGTTCATAGAAGGGGTATGGGGTTTGTCTGGCGCTATCATATTGCACATATTGGGTGTTTTCAAAGAGAGGCTCCTCATTCTCTTTGTTTTCCATAGTGCCGTTGCCATTGTGCTCCCGCACCTCCTCATGGCCTTCGTCCAAAATCCCTGTTATTTCCCTACCCTCTCAGCCTACATCTGCATCAGTTGAGGCTTCACTGGGGGTGGCAGGCACCTCTCGCATAGGAGATCGTATGTGATAGCACCGTGGGTATCGGGTCTGATAATCACTGAAAGGTCGGATTAGCTAAGAGCCGGTAATAAGGGAGTACCAATCCCGCAATAACGCCTTTTTTCCAACCTCCTTGCGTTTTACCATTTTCCACCCCCACAAGCCAGACGACCTTCCGGCACGTGTGGTATGCCTGGGGCTTCCAAAAGATCCACATAAGGGAGCCTGAAAATACGATCATCGTAATCTTTTCAGTGCTTCAACGCCAGAATGCTGGCTATATTTATACTTACTTCAGTTCACGTAGGATATCGATTGAACCTCATATTGGGAAAGCAACTAAGTATGAGTGGGGTCATACCTTGACGCAGATATTTGCCTGCTGGAATTGGCACGGATGTTGTATTGAGAAGGAGTGTTGGAATAAATTGGTATAAATTGGTTGCAGTGTAGAAGATGGAAATAATAGAGGATAGGAATTGAATTCGGAAAAGTGGAGGGACATGCAGAATTTATCTGGTACCAATACCTACCCAGGAGGCTACCTACTTCCAAAAAACTGTCCGTGGTCAATCTCTAGGATTACTATGTCTGACCTACGCTATTGGTGCCTTAGGTAGGTGCCCTCCCTATGCTGGGATTGTATCATTGAGAAGAGACATGGACAATTTGCACGTGAGACTAACTATCCCGTCGATCTATCACTTACTTTTCCGTAGAAGTGGCAGTATTATAGACAAAGCTCAGAAATACAGACATAATATCAACTCTGTGTATTCTTCAACTGTATAGGACGCTAGAGTGAACCCAGCTGGTGGTTCCATTTGGTTGGTGTGAGGTTTGAAGCATCCGTTACTCTTCTCATGAATCACGGAAAGGTCTAAGGGCCACAATCTCGAGGGATCACGATAGGTTTATCTTGTCACGGTTATTTTATCTTGACACGGATAAGTTATCTTGCCTCAGATGGTTTTTTTTTTTCGTAAACGTCCATGGTCATGAATGTCTTGTCAAGGATAGATTATCTTAACCCAGATAGGTTATCTTGCTTCAGATTTTTTTATTTTTATTTTCAATGCCCATAGTTATGGATGTCTTGTCAGATGTCTTATCACGGATCTCTTGTCACAGATGTCTTACTACGGATGTCATGCCCTGTCCAGGCTTCGTGCCGGTCTTTCCCACTAGCCAGCTCAATGGGATTACTAGCACCTGCAGCACTAGTCTACTTGGTCTACCAACCTTAGGGCAGACTTTAGGGTACCAAAACAGCCAATTGCCGTTTACGGAATGTTACCAGAACTGACTTTTGGAGTTTTGCTTATATATAGTTGGTCGGGATGTAATTGTCGGCGGTCATATTAGCTTCAGAACATGGCAGAATACCACAATCCTAAAGACGAAGACACCTTCGATGATTTCCATGTACTATGGAGAAACACCCTTGGGCTATGACGCTTCCTTAGTCTACGTGGTACTGAATTGGTAACATATCAGTCTATCCAGTTGGTTATGGACAGATTCAACCCTGAGAAGATTCTATCCCGCGCGGTAGCCATTGAGCTTCTAGGGCATATTTGGATTGATTGCTTTGATCTACTATTGCCCTTCAACACCCCCGGGAGTGAACGGACAGGTTGGGATCCCTTTTACCTGGATGACTATACTCTCTACGATTTGTTATGGGTTACCCTTTTCCACCATTACCTGAGTGGCACACAAGAATCATGGGGTGTATGCGAAGGTTGTCGATTCCCATCGGTAAGTTAACCCCTGCGCCGAAACATTGGGTCCAGACTTACCCTATACTAGATACTCTCCCAGACCCACCGGATCCCTCAGGGCGCAATCATTCGCCATCCTGTGTATATACCGGCACAATGGCATCCCCCACCTAGAATAAGTGTACTATGTTGTAGGCAAGAGGTCTGACTTCGGCCTTCAAGAAGGTATATCCTAATCTTGCACGTAGACAGCACGGTAGGCTAACTATGTCTAGACCTCGTGAGATTTTGGAACTCACCGAAAGCCCCGATTGGCCGTTGAGATGCAGCTTATTGCAACTGGATTTGACCAATATCCCTGACGATACACCAGAGCCAGATGGATGGTCTGAGCAACCAGAGCCAGATGGATGGTCTGAGCAACCAGAACTTGATATAGCCGACCGCACCAGCCCCATTGATAGCCCTAGCCCCACTGAAGTCGGCTGCAGTCCTAGCGATTCTGAGTATAGCGGTTTATCGTCTTGGTCTAGTGAAAGCCTTAGCTCTACAAGTGAGCTCTCGAGCTCACCCTACAGCTCAGAGCACCCAGATGATAATTTTTGGAAGGAATCGGAGGTCGTGCGTTTGGATTGGAGTTGGGTTATATACGCTGTAGATGCGCTACAGCACAATTGAAGATTGCATGTATTGATAGTCTGGTTGTATTACGCCCCCAGAATATCTCACAAAAAACTCCATGACAAGCACGCATTATTCGTGATATCACAATGTGAATAAATAGGCGTCTCTTCCCCAACCTTTCTAGGAACACAATTGTAAGACCATCTTACACTCTAGTCCCATACTCATCCCATACTCGAACATGTATTTAACTGCAAACATGCCAGTGTCCGTATATCCCCTAATGATTACGACTCTCACCAAAATACCAGGCGGGACTGCTTTTCTGTGGGAATCAGAGCAATCTGCCCAATTCGAGGAATGGTGGGAAACTACTGACTGGGCTGCCAAGCTCCATGACAACTTAGCAAAAGAGGAGACCCCAAGTAACCATATTAATCCACCCCAATAGGATTCTAAACTTCGAAAGGTAGCGCACTGGGCCCAATTCGGACAAGGGGCTAAGATCCACAGCGGTGAGCCTTTCATATTTTGCTTAGCTTGCCAGGGTACCGCGTAACACCCTAGCGCATTCAATATGGGTACCTCGCATATGAAATGTTACCTCACCTCGGGAAAATGCCGAGCCACTAGTGGGTGAAACAATTTCGATATTTCAACCATGTTTGGGAAGGTGATTATATACTCCATACCTGCAATAATTGAGGCTGACGTTACACACAGGCAACACCTTCCTCTGCACAATCCCCACAATTGCAATTTAGTGATGATGCATTCAAATATGAACTCATGAAAACTGTAATTGCCGCCAACTGTCACGGGGTGACATCCAGCCCTACCATAGGTACTTGTGCCCACATAGAACGACCCTAGAATATCTATGCGGACTCTAGGTACACTCATAGTAGTGTGGTGCAGACGTTTCTAATATTTATCTATAGGATAATTATTAGTAACGGGTATGAACCTCGGAGGAGTAAAGAATTATCACAGATAGTTCTAACTCTTATGGAACGTCCATAGGCCCTTGAGGGAGCTA
>ML121724.1:0-28952 GCA_003788615.2 Terfezia boudieri ATCC MYA-4762
ACTAAGGAAATACATAATGATGGTTGGCACACCTCCAGAGGAGGGGGTGCCATACAGGAGGGTGTAGAGCCCAAGAGGGTGTCCACGAAACGGCAAGTTCCATGGAATTTACTATGGCAAATTTCGCAGCCATTGAACTACCGAATCCGGCAGTTGCTGAAGGTGGTCGAAGGCTAGCCCCTTGACCGTGAATGCTAGTTACATAATAATACAATAAATATAGAAAATACACGATATGAAATACAAGATAATAAGCTTCCTTATTACACTATTCAACTGGAAAATATTCCTAGGTTTGCTTTGAACATATGGAAGAAATCCAATACTATAGAACATGGAGTAAGATTAGCATACCTAGAAGTATTATATGAATTAGTTACAGATTATAGTGAACCAGAGAATTAAGAAAATATCAGTGATGTGGAAGATACTAATAAGGAAGGGGGCTTTTGAACAGCCGTTTCCTCTATAGAAAAGCAATTTAATCTAGTAATGGAATTTCCCAAATTATTTCCCAAGGAAATACCATGGGATATACCACCCTTAAGGAAGGTCAACTACACTATCAGACCCAAACTGGGAGCCACATGGTTACCAAAATGGAGACTATCAGAACATCAATTTATGTAGCAAATCAACAATAAAATCACTGAGGAAGAGAAGACAGGATGAACTTACCAAGTCAAGAATGATACCAATGCGGTAGTTATATTTACTATACCTAAAAGAGATTAACCGGAAGAAGCCAGATTTGTCAATGACTCTCAAGACTGGAATTTAGTAGTGGAACCTGGTTATACACCCCTACCCGATATAAATGAATTTATTGAACTAGTAGCGGGAAAATCCTTTTAGTTGAAAATAGATTTAGCAGACAGATTTTTTAACATCAGAAATGATGAGGAATCAGAAAAGCATTCTACTATTCTAACTCACTAAGGGTACTACAGAAGTAGAGTTATACAACAAGGAGACCGGAATGCACCAGCTACTATGGTCAGAGTTATAAATAAAATATTCAAAGATATAATTTATAAGAATATAATAATTTATATTGATGCTATCATAATCTTTACCAAGACGTATGAGGAGCATATAGATATTCTCAAAAAGGTTCTGCAGTGTCTACAGGATGAGAAGTTCTATCTCAAAGAAACCAAGTGCCAATTTTTCATAACAAAATTGGAGATTCTAGGTCATATACTGACAGCAGATAGACTTCATGCAGATCCAAAGAAAAGAACCACCATATTGACATTTTCTACTCCAAAGTGAAAATGGGATTGAAGAGGTTTTCTAGGAATTGTCCATTATCTAAGTCATTTTATTCCAGATCTAGCTTCATATGCAAGTATGTTGTCAGAGCTACAAGGAGAAGCAAAGAAATAGGAATAGACAGATACTCATAATACAGGGTTTAAAAAACTAAAGGAACTCATGAATTTCCTATATATTTTAAAACCCTGGAACAATGAGTCAACTGATCCAAAATATTTAGTTTGTGATAAAAGTGATATAGAATTGGAATCTTGGATCGGCCAAGGACCATTAAATTAAATCAGACCATCTTGTTTTCACTCTCAAAAATTTAATCCAGCTCAATTAAATTATCCCACCTTCCAAAAGGAATTGTTAGTAATTATTGACTCATTCAAATTTTTCGAGGCTCAGCTGAAAGGTCACAAATTTACAATCCTTACTGATGACAAACCATTGGTTACATTCCATACTTAAGTACCGTCTAGCTAGAAGCTTAGACGATGGCAAGATTATCTAATAGAATTTGACTGTACTATCTAGCACACTGCAGGAAAGGAAAACTTGATAGCAGACGCTCTATCCAGGAAGTATAAATATTAGGATATTTCTACTACTGAGGACGATTATATCTCCACCAATATCGATCCTCCCAACATTGCCTATCTATATCATATTTATACCAACGCTATAACTACTACTTCCTATTAAATCTTTCCTACTCCAGACAGAATGGTATTTCGTGGAGCTATCAATTTCAAGCATGTCGACTGGGACTACAACAAATGTCATGGAAGATCGAAAGTAGCAGGACACCACTACTTTTGCCCCTACCTTGATAATAAGGACCCAACAGAAACCGAGGAAACTAATTATGACATCATAAAGGATGAGGACTCTTCTTCGGAAGAAAAGGCCCTCACGGAAATTCCAGAAGAGATATTTGAAGGGTATGACTCGGATCGAGTACCCAAACCAGAACGCAAGCCTCTAACAGTTCTTAAACTTAGATTGGTTCCTCTTACTAAGGAATAACTCGAAAAAGCATCCAAGGGGCAAGCAAAAGCAGTCACAGTGGCACCAGATATCTCTACACCCGAAATCGAAATCGAAACAGCATTCAGATTAGATGCTGCTCTCGAGCACTATCTATAATATTACAAGGAGCACTGGTCCTACTGTAAAGACTTCTATTGTCCAGTATATGGAAGTTCTCATCAGATGAGTGATAGATATTTTTCTATTACAAAATATACCATCTGCAGAGAAGAGGGACATGGTAGCTTGACTTGTATCTTCCTAGATACAGTTCTTATAAAAAGGAAGGAATACCTCAAGACTATAGTTAAACAGCTAAGCGACAAACTAGAGTTCAAAGGTACTATAGTAGTACTACCTTCACCTCCTCCTCAACCTACACCAGTCAAGCTTTTCCATATCTCTAACAGGGTTATGACCTACCGCCAACTAGAGGAAGCTCTCAAAAATACACTGATCACACCTTAGCAACCGTAGAATCCTCCACAACCTCCAGTAGCGAGCTGTAGCAATACAATCCAGATCGAAACTGCAGCAGTTACTACTCGTTCCCAGAAATGAGTAGCAATTGACGAACGACTAATCCTTATTCGCATGCCAAAATACAAAGGTCCTAGGCAATGCTATGACTTTTGCAAACTCCCAGGATACAATACTACTACCTATGAGAAAAAGAAGCCTACTATCCATAATTTCAATTATCGTATTGAGCTAACTCTCAATAAGCTCATTGACAACAAGTACATCACTGAAGATTGGGAAGATGACAAGGACTACTTTATCATTCAATAGTTGGACCAAGGAGAAGGAATGAAGGCAGCATACCAAGCATATATGAAGGTAACTCCAATCTGGAAGGAATACTATGATTCAACAGTACAGCAGAAAGATCATAGGAAAAGAGATGGATTTTTATATGTTAAGAATATACAGGGACAATGGAGATTAGTTTTACCTAGTACTTTCAATGTCAAAGGTAAGAACTATCTTAAACTAGTGATAAATGAAGTATATGAAGCAACAGCTCATAGTGGAATTGAAAAAACCATGAGATACCTTACTAACCAATATCAATATCAGTCCTTTGCAGAAGTAGTTAAGGACTATATCGGAAGTTATGATACTTATCAATGGACAAAGTATTCCAACAAAGCACCTCTCGGACACATAATACCTTTATATGTACCAGAGAGACCTTAAATAGATATATCTATAGATTTCTTAAAGTTAGCACCTGTTTTTACTAAGTGTTCTATCCTGTATCTAAATATTTCTATTGAAGAAGATCATATTGTTTGTATTTCTTGACTTTGGACGATTGTTGATAGATAATCAGGATTCAAATTTCTTATTTCTGTTTCAGACAATTTCACAGCAGAACAATATACAGCTACCTTTAAGACTCATATAGTCCCAATTATGGGATATCCTTTTTGTATTGTTTTTGATTGTGATATTCTTTTTATGTCAACTCACTTTAAGGATTGGGCAAGAAATAAAGAAATCAAATTGGAACTATCTCCTATATACCACCCTCGTGCAGACGGACAATCTGAAATTATTAACAAAGAAATCTTGCAAGTAGTAAGAGCATGTAAGATCGAAGGATTTGACTGACTACTGAAATTACTAGAGATACAGTTGAAACTCAACTTTAGATATAATGCCGCCAGAAAAAATAGTCCTTTCCTTATATTATTAGTATTTAATGCATACCATAGAGTATCGATATTACTATATCCTATTAACTCCTATAAATCAGCAAACAAATGTCATAGTAATATATCTCAAAATCTTTATGACGCTAAAAAGACTCAAGTATCTCAAGCCAATGAACGAGTACCTATATTGACTAAATTTAATGTTGGTCAACAAGTCATGTTATCCTTAGAAAATATCAACCTATTAAATGTCTCAAACAAACTCAAGCTACGATAGCTAGATCCCTTTCCTATTATATCAACTAAATGGAAACGAAACAACTATAGCCTTGATCTATTAAGTCAACTAAACCTTAATCTCATATATAATACTTTCCATATCACCAAGCTGAAACTTTATTGAAACAATGATTCATCTAAATTTCCAAACAGACAATTCAAAGAACCTGGACCTATACAAGATGATCATTATGAAGTTGAGAAAGTATTAGAATTCAGAACAGCACCACGAACTAGTGAATGTCAATATAAGGTTAGATGGCTCAGCTACTCTCCTAAATATGATTATTGGGTAAGCACTAAGGATATCACTCAGGAGATTCTTCAAGACTTTTAGACAACCGGAAGTCTAGAGAATAGCTTTAAGAGACATAGAACAACAAAAGGAACACAAGGACCTCATACTAGAGATGAAACTCGAGCTCTCATACAACAAGAACGAGATCGAGTCCTAAATCAAACGAATCCTATCGAAATACACACCAATACCAACATACTCAAAATGTATAAAATTCTGGGAAAAATAGAAGCGAGAATGGCAGAAGTATAAACTATAAATATAGTAAATCCTTCTAAGTGGGGAAGTGTAATAAGGAAGCTTATTGTCTTGTATTTTATATCATATATTCCTATTATTTACTTATATCCTGTATATTTACTACACATGTATTTTCTATATTTATGGTATTATTATGTAACTAGCATTCACGGTCGAAGGGCTAGCCTTTGTCAACCTTCAGTAACTGCCGAATTCAGTAGTTCAACTGCTATGGAATTTGCTATAGTAAATTCTATAGAACTTGCCGTTTCGTAGATACCCTCTTGGGCTCCATACCCTCCTGTATAGCATCCCCTCCTCTGGAGGTGTGCCAACCATTATTATATATTTCCTTAGTCATTAGGGTCTCTGAACTACTATATAAAGCCTGCTGGATCCCCTCTGGAATCCATGAGTCTTGAGACAATCTGAACAGTAGCAATCAGATAGATAGTATAATTATAAACAAAGATTACACCTGTTATATTATTGTTCCATATGGAATACCCCCTCTTAGTAATTAACCTACCCTTCTCAGGCAATCCCTCAGCAGAAACAGAATACACAAACATCTGTCTCCAAGCAGATATAGATTATATAAACAATACCGAATAACTACTGTCTAGTATTATTTATTACAGATTATTCTATAATAATTCCATAAAAACACTTCATAAGAACTAAAGACAATCCAATCCATAAACCAGCAATCCATAACAACTACAAGAATACCCAAAATATTGCAACTAGAAAAACAAAGGGCTTGGCGAGTAGCCATCGGCTACTTGGCTCGGTGCGAGTAATCTAGGTAAGAGAAAAGCTGACTCAGCTATATAGTATAAGGGAAAATAATTGGCCATCGGTGTGAGTCTTGGTAATGTGGCATGAGTAAAAATCGGCCTACTACACATGCAATAAATAGTTACTACCTATACTAGAGATTATACACTTGCTATAAAGGACTTGACAATTAATATATAGAACCAGATTAGACAAAAGGGAGATTTAATGCTAGGCATTGGAAGATCAACTATAGAGATACAGGTCTACTTGAAGTCGTAAGGAAAAATTAAGTTGGAAATAATATCAAGGCTTAAAGAGCTAGAGCATGTAACTGGCCTGCCAGATTTGGTACTAACAATAGAGATATTTATAAGGCAGAAAGTTAGAAGTATGAATTCTGACCTAGTAGGTTTGTTAGTTTAGAAAATTCATACATATCGGAAGCTCTAGATTCCAGTGCTGAAATTCAGTGGAGAAAGGTTTATTATTCACAGTGTCAGGTGTACAAAGGTATTTTGCGGGCAGGAAAGATAAGATTGAATATGAGTAAGAAGACAGTGTGCATCAGATGAAGCATCAGGAATATTGAATAGATAGATACCAGAACAAATAAATGCATTATTAAAAGTTATAAGTAGGGAGGGAATGGTATACTAGTTGGTGCATGTAGATCTACTTCAATACATAGTAGAGTATGCTGTCCAGGGCTCAGAAGGGATGGTTTGTGTTGGATAGCTACTCAATAGGAGGGGAATAATAGTCAAGATATCATAAATAGAAGGGATTGTATATTTGATAATATTAGAGCCAGGGGAAAGTTAGTTAGTAAATAATAGCATAGACTTAAAGACATGGAATATAGTTTATGATTTATGATTAGAGAAGAAAAAATATATCATGAGTTAGAGAAACCATTATGTATCAGACTAGAATTTGGTAGCATTAGGCATATATTTAGAGGATATATATAGGGTGTATAGAAAGCAGTGGAAATTTGGTGATGCACAGAGTAGAGGATATTTTGAGGTGCACATAGGGTACAGTGAGAATTTAGTGGTACATGGGGGAGAGTGCATATATTTTAAGGGTACTTATAGGGTGTATGAAAGACAGCAGAAATTTAGTAGTACATTATAGTGTACCAGGTATATCACTATATCATAATGCAGATTTTATTTTACTAACCTCCTCCCCCAAGCTGAGCAAATACTCAAAACTGTGAACAAGCTAAGTGATAAGCTAAGTAATAAGCTAAGCGATAAGCTAAGTGAACAATTATAAAACTATAATAATGTTCATAGCGAGGGCAATATAAGTAGTAAAGATAATGGTATTGTGATACTTTTAGTCTAATAATATCAGAATATATAACCTATACTAGTAATATTCTTTCTTCTATCTCTTTACTTATAATTAAAAACCCTTTATAACTATATTAATAGTTTGCTATCTTCTAGGACTCCTATATAGAACTTAAAGATATTACAACTACCCTCACTATATTAGTAGAGTTGTATTTCTTCAGGAATATCTCTATTAATTTAGCCTACACTTACACTTTTAATATAAACTAATAAAAAATAATTATATTATAATACATAGTTTTTTCTATTGTACTGTATTTAGCTAATACTAAAGTATTATTTACTATATTAAATTTTGTCTAAGTAGGTGCTTCTCAATAATTGGTCGTGCCAAGGGTACCTACATAGGTTTTTAATTGACTACTACTAATATAAATTCAGCGAGTAAGGAATGTATGTAGTCTTGGTGATTGTCAGTCTTGGCACACTGCCAAGGTGGCTGAAGCTTGCAATCCTGCCACTTTCCCCATGAACCTCAACATCCTTCTCTATACTCATCCCACCTGTTGACCCTTCCAGCCTTGGTGCCCTGCGTAGCCATGTCTCTTCTGGAAGTCCTGCCTCACCCCATCGACCTCAGGAAGTACACAAGCCTGGCAGAGCATCAATCCCGTACGCCGTCGTCCTTCTACGATGCTCCTCCAATTCTTCACTTCCACGCGGAGAACTGCAAAATTCAAATAACAAATGACCTGCTTGCTGCTGAAGGGCCTCTACAGGCAGTCTTTGGTCCACCTCCCGCCCACATACTCAATTCGCCGCCAAAAATTCCTGTGCAGATCAACTTCGAAGGCGTGCATGTGATAGCTGCTTCAGAGTATGTCCTCCCGTTTACTCCACCTAGAATCTCGTTAGATTGACTGTCAGCGTTGTAGTGCCTTCCTTTTCTCCTCTCCAATAGGCCACAAGACTCTCTCGATACCATACCCTCTCATAACTCTCCACGCTATCCAGCACTCACCATCTCTCTCCTCGCCTACTTCGAAGCTTTTCAGTATCTACCTCCAAATATCTCCCGCACCCTCCTCGGAGGATGACGATCCCCTAGAGCTCATCATTACTCCCCATCTCTCAATTCACAAGTCACCCACCACACAAATCTCCAACAGCTCCGACGCAATGGCAATGGATACCACCTGCGGTTCCAAAACCAGCCACAGCCAAGAATCTCTGACAAAAGCGATGTTTGACGCCCTTACCTGCTGCGCGGATCTGCACCCCACAAACAGCTCTGGTGCGATGGGTTTCTTCGATGATGAGGATGACGAGGAAGATTATGGTACAGACGATGAGCAAGATGATACTATTGCATTCGAAGGACCAGTAGGGTACGGTGACGAGATGGATGTGGATCATGCATTCACCAGAATCAAGAAAAAGTCGAGCAAGGGGATAGGTAGTGCTGGTATGCCTGGGGATGGAGGATGGATAACAAGCGAGAATGTCCATCTCTTGGAAAAAGTGAAGGTTGAGGGCGGCTTAGGGCCCGGCGCAGGCAGTGTCAGGCCAAGAGACGACGGCGATGAGGAGGAGGAGCATGATTCCGGACCAGCAAACGGAGATGGACATCTGAACGGGGGAAAGGAAGGGACGGAGGCCAAGTGGAGGAGGACAGGCTAGAGGGATGGCCTTTAACACGCACAGACATGGACCCACACACATATATACACAGGCATAAGCCACTTATCGACAGCGAAATGGCGTAATTCAATGGTGCGGGGCTTCAGGCATGGGGTATTGAGGGAAAAGGCTCGGAGTTTGATTTCGATGTATTCAAAAAATGAAATATTGCACGTGCCTTGGTTGTGATTATTGCTGCTCTTGGAGAATTACGTGAATCATGGGTGTACACTGTCGTGAACTACCCAGATGGAGGATCTTAATTTTAAAGTCCGACTATATGATGTGCAGCGGCGGACCACGTGCGTACGGAGTTGACCTTAACCTACCATACCATACAACATCTAATTGCTGTTGGCTGCACGGTACATGTTAATCATTTATTCTCTCCTGCGCAACCTGATTGTGTACCTACTTCCTAGATGGGCCTAAAATTTAACTTACCTCCATGTCTCATTTAGAATGTCGGCGATACACCGGGGTGCTATATTGAAGATCATGGCACTCATACCGTTGAGAGAGTACTATACTCTAAAATTCTCCCATTGATCACAAGCCCGGGAAATGCTCTCGATATCGTCACCGGCAGATATGAGTTTACGCCGGCATCTATTTGTAACCCCGTACCAACCCAGGGACCATGTGAACTGACCTATAGAGGCAGTTAGAGGATGAAGGCGGGAACAGGGCAAGACAAAACAAAAGAGACGCAATCAAACAGTACGCAACCAAACCAAACAAACACAACCAGCCCACCCAGAATATCAAAATAAAAGCGGCATTTGCTATATATATATATACCAAATTAAATGGTAAAACAGAAAGTTAGGGGTATTCCCGTTAGAAAAATTCGGTGAGATGCATAGTGCTTAGCAGGAAATGAAAACACGGAATTGTAGCGAGCGCTATTACCAGAACAATGGCCTCAAGAAGATGAAACAACTTTTGCTCCAAACTAAACGATTGATACAAAAACACCAATGCCACGCAGATTTAAAACACATACCCAAAGGACAACCAGAAAATGATATTAAGTGAAGACAGTAATACGCCTCTTTAATTTGCATCAGGATTTGCCACAAATAACCTCACTCCACTCATTGTTCTCGTTCGTGCTTCTCGCTCATCCACGCTTCCGCATCTGCGTAACTCCGAGGCAGGCTTCCACACCCTCTCTATGGTCAGTCCGCCCGGTAATGGCCCTAAACCATCAGCCGCACTGCAGGGGCTACTGGTAGTCGATTGGGACCCAGAAGTCCTCCGCACTCCAGGACTTCGACTGATGAAATAATCTGCGGGCCGGCGCTCACTAGTATTACGGCCAGACATATCCGATAGGGAGTATCGTAAGCTAGAATTTTCTGTTCGTATTGAGAGGTTTCCGGTCGTTGCGGGGTCCTCTTCCTCTTCTGCAATTGATCTTGGGGCGGAATACGCTGATGAATCAGTAGATGATTTCGAACCAGTTGAGTTCGTATGGCGGAGACCTTCAACGCTTCGTCTACTTCGTTCATACTCTCTGGGGCTCTGGCGGTGGGTTGAGTTGAAGCTAGTTCTAGGTGCTCTTCGACTGCGACGTGTACCGATCTCGGCATCTTCATCACTACTGTCACCCATGACTTCGCTCGCGGATAAACGGGTAGGAACTGCGCCAACAATTAAACTCCCGGGGTCCATGATGATCTTTTTTCCACACCCATGACTACTTGCTGACCGATCTTTTACCCATGCCTTTTTTCTCACGGTATGAACACCATTGCCAACTCCCGTGGCTCCTAATATCTTGTTAGGCTTAGTTGAAGCGAGGGTCATGGATTGGGTTGCACCATGCCCAGAGGTTCCACCACATAAGCTAGAAGCAGGGCTGTCGGAGCTACTGCCGTGGTTATTAGGATCCTGTACATATGAAGACCCTGTAACTTCAATTGTGGCAAGAGCTCTGGCGCGACGCTGAGCTGACATGATTCGAGGGTCTTCTGCTTGTGCGCGTTCACACCATACTGTTGCCTTCTGCTTTCGTAGCGTCGCAACGTAAGCGTCTTGTGTACAGTCATTATAGTGCCGTTGTGGATGTGGGGGAACCGAGCTCAATGTCGGCCCTAATCGTCTAGCAAGGTCGTGTACATCGATATTTGTATTTATTGGGGCCAAATGTTGTTGAAATTGGTATCTGGAGAATAAACTGTTTGATGACCGCGAGAACTCCTGCTGGCGGGTGTGATTAGGATGTAGCCTGTCGCTGCTGTATTGGTCATAGGATGTGTAATGTGCATGCCGTGACGTCGTCATCGGAGAGTGCTGAGGTGGAACATATCTTGGACTATTCATTATCAACATCGACGATGGTCGTGGTTTCTTGGTCGGTATAGCCGGATATATCGACCCAGGTTGATATGGGTGATACGCTGCTGTCCCCGCCATGGTTGGTGGACACAGGTGGATTTATCTACCAGGCGGGATCCGCGTTCCGCTAGCGACGTAACGGCTGGGTGACCAAAAATTGAGCAGGACGCCTCTCTCGTATATGTAGCTAGTTAAGGGCAGCTGGAAACGGATCTTGGTGGGGCAGCCCTATCGAGGCTCCTACCCTACGGCTTAGTGGTGGACCTGGCCTGGGGCTGAACTTGAATGTATCTGCAGTGCCCAACAACGCACGATCAGCTCCAGGTTCTGCGACATTTTTAAATACATGCCCCAATGCCAGAAGTCAGTCATGTATGCAGATTGGAAAAAGTAAACCATTACCAACAATGCCTGCGAGAGTATTTCCCCCATAAAAACGTTCGACCAAGTCCAGTACGTAATGTTTCGTATGGAATAGAGTGGACGTGCCAAGCTTTAGAAACGGGGCCAAATGTAAGCGATTGTGAGGCGTGCTCAGTCTGCGGGAGCCGTAGAATACGGGAATTGTACGAATTGCCCGTAGTTAACCAAAATGTGGCTTCAATTCTGGGTTTTGACGGTACGAAGCCGCCCGCAGAAATCGAGTGTTTTGACGAAAGTGGGAAAGAGTGATGAACTCGCTGGCAGCTGTCAATAGTATGGAGTACGAGAACGGCGTATGTCGAGACTTTATTCCGCAGTACCAGGTTGAAGTGAACCTCAGGCGTATTTGTGTTCATAGATAGCAACGCCAACAATCATGATCTGCGGTGACCGCTTGCAGCTCGACGAGTGAGAGGAGAGGCCCAGCACGGGTATCAAGTCAAAAACTCGCTGAGAAAAGGCTCACTTAGTGAAGGAAAAAAAGAAAGCAAGGGGACTAACGCAAGTTCAGATGAAGCTCACGGAAAGACCCAGTTACAGGCAGGAAATGTGGCTCGTTGGCTCGCTAGAAAGTTGGTCCGGGAAGGTGAATAGAGTCGCAGAATGTCAATATTTTGACTCCTGAGAACATGAATGTTTCGACAGTTGTTCGAACTGGAATATAACCAAAAGGCCAAGGATTCTAATTGGCACACAGTACCGACCTGATGTGGGTGACGCTGATGGATGATGATGATGGATGCCAATCACATCATCCTTGCCACCTTAGCCCCTTCCCCAAGAGCGGAGGCACAAACTGCTTTTGTTAAATGCCCAAGCTTGTTTGCAGCGGTGCTGCTATGAGGATGACTTCTCAGTTCAGGAATATGCACCGGGGATATAAGATGTGCTTCTTGTGCCCCAGTAATGCGTATATTTATGAAGCCTGAGAGTAAGATATATATGTCAGCTTATCTGCCCCATGTTGATGTTGCTCTCGCTACCTTCGTTCCCAGAATTCAGAGGGAGTGCGTGTAGTGGTAGATGAGCTTCGCATGCATGAGTCGAAGGAGGTGATTGGTTAACCCGATCAGCGATTGATAAGAGGGATTGGGGTATAACTAAAAGGTACAGCTGCTAGATAGACTAGGGCACCGACATCGCGTAAGTACTCGCAATTCACCGTTCCAGGTTTTGTCGAGAGCACAAGACTACAGAGACGTCAATCCTTAATCTCGATAATAGCACTCTATGCTCGATATGCCCAACAGATTACCACGGCAATAATGTCAATTACCAGCTGCCATTGTAACGCCCCCATGGAGGGGTGCTAGTACCGTCAGAGAGGGCGATGACGAGACGATGGCGAAGGCCTCAGTTCATTTTCCAACCTATCAAACTTTTGCACGGTAAGTACTGTAGGTAGCGCGCCTCCGAACCAAGAGCGTGCATGCAAGAAAAGAAAATGTTCTATTAACCTCGTCTATTTCATTGGAGTAAAAATATGTATGTGCAATATCTAACTATGTAAGGATGTTAGTAAGGATGTATGTATGCACCCTACCAGCCCAAGACCCAAGACACGTTACGATACCGGCACCTCTTCGACCCCACGCCCTTTAATTTGAGCAAGTAACTTAGTACATATATTTACGTATGGCACCACATATGTCAACCACCAGCCACACAAAGTCCTAAATGGCACCTCCACTTCAGCAGTACCTTAGGTTAGTGTAGGTAGACGGTATCTGAGGAACCGAGATACCAAAGCATCAGTTGGTCTGATTCGTGAGCCGTACCAATCATACGGCAGCGGACAAAGCATGTGCCTGCAGGCAGCAGTACTCTATACCTACCACCATTATTATGCATCCGGTGAAGGTTAGAAATAAATCGGTATAGCACGAGAACAGCCGACGAGATAGATTCGCGCATATAAATTCCGTGAAGGCCCCTACTTTTAACTCGTTGATTCTTTCTGACTAGTTACCGGTATGCCATCATGCCATCATTGCCCTGCTTTGCTTCAGAGTTCTAACCAGAGTACTAGAGTCCACAACACACACGAAAATTGCACCGTCAATGTGAGAATTAGAGGACCGATTTATATTTTTGGTGGGTGCTGTTAAATCGCTCTACTGGGTACAAGGTGTCTCTATCTCATCATTCTTACTTTATCGACTACAAGTACTTGCTTCCTCGGATGACATGTCCATTCGCTCACCGAACTAACCTCAAGAAAATGGCTTTGCAGCTCTCGGATCCCTGCTAATTAAATGCGATCGCTGTTTCTTCTGCTTTGCGATTTCGCAGTCGTCGGACATAAGAACTTCAGACTTCGGATGGAAGCCCGTGATTACGCACTGTAATCTAGGTTAAAGTAACCTGACTCAAAAAAAATCGCAAGCCATTTACTGCTCGACTGTGCTGCAATGCAAGATGAATACGAGAAGTTGCCAGGAAGGCCGCCAAATGCCCCAGGGTAAACTCTGGCTTCTCCAGTCTGGTTGCCTATCCCCATACCGGCCGGCATGAGGTGTTGCCCATTTGGGACCGCTGCCGAGACTAATAGAACTAGTCTAACTACCAATGAATGACTTCCATGCCGCAGGCGCATCAACTAGTAGGTATCTAGTTCAGGGTAAGCCAAGCTTGCACAGTCGGCCGGATACTAACGATATTGATTATCTTAAAATGCATGGCAAGCTACAGCTCCGTAGTGCTACATGTATGTTATTTGTAATGTAGCTCTCCCCTCCCATCACCAGCTTATCCATGTCTTCTGGCCGTTGGAATGTAATCTTCGGTCCCATCAACCTGGGACATGGCCATACAAGGGTGATCGGTGCTCGGGACTTCACGGTAATTTCGGGGGCTGAAAGACCAGGAGTACAGTACAGACCCAGTGAGGCAGTTTGTTTTGTATATACAGTGGTCAATGAATACGACGCACCGTGCAGTGCTGCTCGCTAGATTACTATGTACATAGCATGCACGGCCGGCTTGCTTGACCCTTGAATCCAACGAGAACTTAGTTTTTTTCTTTTTTCTTTTTTCTCTTATTAAAAAAAAATAAATGGGTAATGCGAGCCATTGGCCGATGGACAAGTGGAATCATATTAGCTTGTTTGGATCTCGGACAACTGGACTAGAGTCACGTATTCGGTATTCCGTGCCAACCAGAACTATGATATTACCTCTACAAGCAAAGACATAGCCCTTCTTCAACCGTTGTCATTGCGGACATAAGCAAATGCTGTAAAGACCGAACCTTGGTGGGCCAATTCCTCCAGTGGGCGGGGCCCCACAGTGATATTTGCTTTTTCCTATGCAATTTCGCAGTAAACTCGAAGAGGTGGCACTTATGTTGTGTTAAATACCCCACCGCTAACCTTCTGAGCTATGCAATATGAGAGGCTTGATTTGCACGGACGAGACTGGATTGCACGTAACACTTGCATATTTAACAGGAAGTAAATAGGACCTATTATCAGACCTAGAAAGTAGTAGGTACCGAACCTATTGAATCATCGCAGGTGTTGGTTCAATAACAGAAACCTCTCATTGGGACTTGTGAAATTTGACGTTAGAGATCAACCAACTCAGGCTAGCCGCTCTCCCAATGGATTAAGCTAGCGTTAAAAATCCTACCAAGATCTGGATGTCGTTGGTAACAAGCAGGACAAGGGTTCCAGTCAGTTATATTCTTAACTGGGCGATTTCTCGCAAACCTAAGCTTCCTACATCTTTCAGCCTTGATTGTTAGATCGGGGCCAGAAAATGCACGCTGCAAGATGCCCACGGCCAGGAAAGTGAGCCCCACCTCCAGCTCGTAGTCAGTTGAATGAACACAACAGGATGTCAACATCATGAGCATGCCTGCTAAACCATGAAAGTGGCCACTATAATTACACGCTCAGACCCACTGTATTATCTAATGGATTTTGGATATGGAGCTTAAAGATAACAATAAGGCACGTGAATAATATTGAATATACAATGTTTAGTAGGCGTGTTTAAACACAAAGAGAGATTCTTAGAGAGTCTTGTGCATTACCAATATAAGCTCTTGAATCTGGGTTGGAGCAAACAGTACTACATTGCTCTGGTACATTTTCAATCCTTTTACATCGGAGCTGACTTCCAATGTTGAGATTCCATGGTACAGAGTGTTGGCACGAGATCACCATACTGCTGTGTGATTCTGTGACTTGCTTTCGACAAGTAACTCATGCGCGAAAAATAAAGTACTGGAAAACAAAAAATCCCGAGGAAAGATAGTCTGGTTGGCACAAGCCTTAGAGGAAAGACAAAAAATGTAAAATGAAAAATAGAAAACATATGAGGCAAATGAAATTGATGTAGACAATGTGAGAAATTAAGAAAACTTGAGGGATATCATATAAATATATGAACGACACTCGATGAGAATAAACAACAAAGAACATGTCCCTAGAAAAGGGCAAAAGCCATCAAATGTGGTAAGAAAAATGTCTATTGAAATTATGAATGATGAAACTCTGCCGGCTTCCTAAACTGGGATTACTAGTACCCTCTGCCTGTCCCCCTAGATCTGATTGAATATCCTGTCAGATTACTGAGATGGCGCCTTGCAGTGTCTTCATTCACTTGCACTTCGTCTTCCGAAGCGTGACTGCTGTCATCATCATCATCATCATCATCGTCATCTTCTTCTTCATCATCCGTGTTTACTCTCTCCGTTTCTGGCCTACTTTTCCTCCTCTCGAAATCCTGTGTATGGGCTCTAGCTAGCGCCGAACCCATGGCATTTAGTGCCCTCATTGTCGGTGTTCCAACCTCAGATTCCCTACACTGGATCATTGAGGCAGGTCTTCCAGGATATCTAACACCTTGAGCGAATGTAGATTGGTCTTCAAGATTGGATTGCGTCCTAAGTATGGTTGAAGCGGGTCGCTTTTGGGAAGTGGAGTTTGCAGTAAGGGTTGCAGCGCTAGTGGAAGAATGGTGACCGGAAGCACTTGGAGTCGTGCTAGGGCCCAAGGGTTCTTCCCCAGGACTTACTGTAAGTTTCGAGAATGAGGTGGGCTGTTGAATATGGGGAGTCCCTTCCACATGACCTGGAGGTAAGGAGAATGTTTGTGCCTGAGTAGGGAGCTCGTAAGGTAGGGCAATCTCGCGGTAAGCGCGGAAGGTTGCAACACTGGTACTCTAAGATCAGCTATTAGCCTGAAGGAAGATAGAATTCGTATCTCACTTGGTACAATGTTCATTGTCCATCCTGAGAAAGGCCCAAATCCACCTGCGGAAGACCTCCGAGAGGCTTATTATGATGCTAACAGAACACTGCTGTGAATTCAGAGGGTAGATGATATAGAATATCCAGTTAAACCGTAAAAGTGAATTAACTATCATAGCAATGTAGTATATGATAGGTCGTTTGAATGCCATCTCTTGACGCAAAAAAGGCCATGTGGCATAAGGATTGAGAAGACCTATTACGATTAGCAAACCACCCTGTCCGTCCATGACATCTGAATTACCCACTCCAATCCATTGCAAGATCCCATGTACCTGTTTGATTACAGATACTTAGTATGTGCTCGTATATCCGCGGAAAAGAGTTGTCTCTTACCACAATAAACAGCATTGACTGTTCCCAACGCGATAAACAACGCCTTCAATTCTACTTTCCCATATCTTCTCCATAAACTCAAAGATACATAGTATAAGATTGTAAAAGCATATTTTCCGGCATTTGCAAGATGGGGAAAAGCGTTCCTCGTGTCAACGTACCGGCGAAGGCATTGCACGAAACGCCAAATTCCTGGAAGACAAGAAAAGAAACCCAGGCGTTGGAAATGTGACGAGCTGCATTTGTCAGGTGTATCCCAGCGGCCATGGTAGAGACAAATGATAAGACCAAGATTCTACAGCTTGTTAGCTTCCCAGGATTAAACGTGGAACGCAGTGTGGGGACATACGCCAATGGTGTAGGTAAGTGAACAATACATGTCACCAAGCCAGAAATCTGTAAATTCGACAGGGTATAACCCAGAAAGCAAAAGACGCCACTATTGACTGGTTAACATCTTGGGAAAACTCGAGGGAGGCTTTACTTACATGAGCATATACAAACCAGCGGCGAGATCGGTGATATAAAATTGGGATGGGGGCGAATAAGATTCCGAGACAAAGTGCAAGGAAAATGATCGGATATTGAGTGGGATGGATTTGTTTTGGCCAGAAATTCTCAAAATTAAGCCAAAAGATGATACACATGAGGAACCAGAATAACGCGGGTAGCTAATATAGTCAGCGTATCCCTAAGAACCTAGAGATGGGCTTACGAACCTCTGATAATTGGTGGTAGTCGAGGTTATTTCTTGTATCAAGTTCAAAACAAAACACATAATTTATCTTGGCTTTCACCCAAACCTGGCAATTGATAACAAATAAAAGCATAGTGAGTAAAGCAAAAAAGAAACCTGCCCATATCTAAGACGATGTTAGTTATCGTAGCAGTTAAGGAGGGTATATAATTTTTACCTGGAGAAGATATAAGCTCTGGTCTTTTGTTCTACGTGTTGCAGGTGTTTCAGGTGTTGCATGCATTGCTTTCCGGTACCGAACCATTCCAAGAATTATTGCGAAGACACCTAAACCAAGTAGAATTCCACTTCGGAAAGTGCTACTATAAAACACACGACTTTTCTCTCCAGTCCGCAATCTTTCAATAGCATGCTTTTTGTCTCCTCTTGCGAAGTATCGTGAGAACAGGTCCTCTGTTTGGTGGATGAGAGTTTCTAAGATGTCACTGGACCCGAAATAGGACTTGCTGATCTTCTCAGTCGTGAACCTTTTCGAAGTGCGAAGGCCCGTTGCTTTATCAAACTTCTTGATTATCTTCCTAAGGCCTTCTTGATTTTGATGGCAATATGACTTTAGAAGCTCCAATCCGCGGTAGTATTCAATCATAGCTATTTTCAGCTTCCTCTTGGCAACACGATATGTAATCTCGTTTATCGGCTTCCGATGAACTGCATAATCCCGCTGGCCAGGGGTCATTTGCCTGAGAAAAGCACTGTGTTCATGAGCATGGGTGGGGGCGCTGTCTCCGTTTGGAATGAGACCAGCTGGAAGATGCCCTCTGAGGTCTGGTAGGAGCTGGGAAGTAGCAGGGGCTGCCTGGCTTTTCCTTTCATCGCTAGCTGGAGGTTTGGGAAAAAAAGAGGATCGAACACGCGCCACAGGATCCCAGCTATGACTTGGCTTGTGCTGTTGTAGATTCCCACCTCCATTAGGTTGCTGCCTTCCACCGCCTGAGGAATGTGCCCCTGTCGCTGCTCGTACTTCTGCTAATCTCATGTCCCTCATGATATGCAGTTGTTCACGTAATTCTTCCAGTCTACGTGCTGCTTCGTCTTCCTTTATCTTATAAAACGTATCAATTTTCCTAAGTTCGGCTTCCAACCAACGAAAAAAGTTCTCAATGGCTTCCTCCCGTACGCCATCCACTTTGTCCACAATTGCTGCTCCCGGTACTCTCACTGTGGGATGTGAGTTTGCCATTGTGAAGGATGTAAGACGCTTGTTTTTGTGAAAAGGAAATAGTTTCCTCTTCGTGATGGATATATCGGGCCCGCCATGTATATGCCTAATTTTGTCTAACCTGGCTTCACTCTCACTATTATTGAGGTACAGTGGCTGCATTGGTTCTGGCAGTTGTAGAGATGGGGGTGGGATGGGTACCCCAGATATACCTTCTGGCGGTGAGGAAATGGTTCCATATTGTGTTGTCGATAGTGCATCATGTCTTTGACCAGTGGACAATGACATTAGCTGCCTAGCTGCTCCAGCGAGAGGAGTATCAATTCCTTCTGAGGGGTACTCTGTTGGTGGCTCGGCCAAAGTGGGGATTGGGTATGTCGGCACTGTGCTGAACAGTGATGGCATCCATTTGAACCTTGAATTCGGGTCTCCCTTCCTCTTGGACTTCGACGACAGTGCATTGGGTGCAGCAGCCCGGTTCAGCAGTGTGTTGATGTAGAGGCTGTTGACTGCGGGTGAAGCCTCGGCGAGCTTGATAGCTTTCGCGACAGACTTTATTCTCTTCTTCCCGCCCTATAATCACACCATCGTCAGCGTCTAGATATTCCGAC
Source organism: Terfezia boudieri ATCC MYA-4762 (assembly GCA_003788615.2). Taxonomy (NCBI): domain Eukaryota; kingdom Fungi; phylum Ascomycota; class Pezizomycetes; order Pezizales; family Pezizaceae; genus Terfezia; species Terfezia boudieri. The sequence continues at coordinate 19,427 of ML121724.1, forward strand.
TAGCGAAAGTGCACCGTACTTTGTAATCGATATATTTGACCCTCCACTCCGGGACGATAGTCTCCTCCAGGCCCCTACACCAATTAGCAATTAGCATTCAGAGCCCGTCTATGCAGATCAGAGCAGTGTCTAACTCACTTAGCAAACTTCATTTTCCAGAACCAAATTGTATGTCCCCACAGCGCATAGGCTGAAACTAGTGTCTGGAGCCAATAGGTTGAATACCAGCAGTCCGCAGGCACACAGAAGCAGCAGCCCAAGACAGTAAGCGAGCGTCGGTATTTGGTACCTATGGACAACCAGATTCTCGGTATGGGCGATCTGAGAAAGACTCGCTACCGGAAGCTCAGAGGGGATGGCAAACAATATGAAAGAGCGATCTGGTGCTTAAGAGTGTGAGGTTGCAACGGCAATATGAACAGTCCACCTCCGGCACACAGACTAAGGAGTGGGGACGATGGCACCTCCCTGTCGAGAGAGACCGTTGCGTGCCGTTGCGTGCCCGAATTGCAGTGAGCTAAGCAGGACGGAGGATTGTACTGGGAGGTATGTATTTGTATCACAGGTCCTCCGTTTTGACGATTCTGACTTGTAGGAGTCCCCACACTGGTCAGGTTGCACAACCTCGCATAAGAGAGCGGCACGTCATGAAAGAGTCAGATGGTGGCGATCCTCATCAAAGAGGGGAAGCTTGACAGAGTACGGGCCCATAATTGTTCAGTCAGGGCAAAATTACCAGTGGCACGTTCTTGACAATATCGACGCAGCTATGAGAGGTTCTGAGCTGCCATCTCTGAGCTGCCGCTGGAGGCGGCCAGGATGAGATGCCAAAAAAGCCAACGGAGAATGAGAGAGAGCACTGTCGCTCCTCGGAGTTGTCTGGTTAGATGCGGAGTACTTGCGAACAGCTATTTAGCTAGTTAGCCTCGTTCCCTGTGTGTGCATGGGGGTTTATATATTATATATTATTGACAGGGAGGTGAGGAACATATATACTGATTATATTATTTGAATTGGACTGTCGGCACCGTACCACGGTACCAAGAAGTACCAAGAAGTACCCTATGCGCCGCTTTAACAGAACTACCACAGATCCCAGCATGCAGATCGTTTACCTGATTGGCCTTGGAAGTTTACTTTGGGAATTAATCTCAAGTGGGATGGCTCGTTTTTCTTTGTTTTTTTAAATATTACTCATGAGTATGATGTGCCACCCGAAAGCCCGGGTGGACTTCAGAAAGAGGCAAGTCAATCCGGCCCCACATAGTGTAAGTTCGATATCGAAAATACAGTGGCTACATATGCCTCCTCAGCAGCACATAAAGCATCTACTTGCTGAATCAGAGCAAGGCCATAAGACATTTGTATGATCCAGACAAAGTTGAGAGTCAGGCAGAAATAGGCATATATATATTGATATTCAGAAATGGTTATGCATGCAGGCTCAGGTATTTTCTACATATGAATGTTTAGCCGCCGGAGCTTTGGCCCCTGGCGATTATTTGATTGCAAAGGGGGTGATTCGTCACTTGATGCTTCTGCAGATGACAGTGGAGAATTTATCCTCGTTTGTTACATGTATGTTTTCGAGAATCACTAGGAGAAGCGATATGCGCGTCTAGATGTGATGAAACGCTGCTTCTGTGTGGAGGCCCAAATGTAAGCACTCTCGTTTTACGTTTTACTATACTATAGCAAACCACCTTCCCATTACCCTCAACCCGAACGAACCGTCTTATGCTAAGCCACCACATTTCCACAATTACTATTTCTCCCAAACACCTTCGTCGCGACATGCGTGCCGCGAACTCAACCCTAGTAGACTTCGTTCAGGGTGGCCTGGAGAAGTATACACTGTAGGAATTCTCTCGCCAGTCGTCTGAAAAGGAAAGTGGTGGTATGCAAGGTAATATAGGGATTCCGGGGGAAGGAAAGTGACGGTGCAAAAGGGCACATATAAGCGGCTGGATCGCACCTCTGTTAGATAGATTAATAAGTCTATGGCGATACCTAGTCTGGTTGGACGGCGATACCTCAGATAGCCCCACTGATTGCAATAAAAGCACGGATTCTCCTTCCTCTACCAAGATTCCTAGCCTCATAACTAGTATGTTACATACCCTGGTTCTTGGTACCTTCAACGTCTCTTTTCTTCGCACAATTGTACCTTCCGACCGCAAAAGTTCCACTTCCGACTGATGCTCAGTCTTTTAGGTAAAATAGCTAGTCTCTGAATTGCCCCCAATATCTGCTAATCTCTCCTGCAGTGCCGAGGCCATACCAACATCGTATCGGATCGTACTCCCGTCCAGCCATCCAATCTGTCCTCTGTTCCGACGTCCCGCCTTCCAAGTCTGCCTTTGTACCAAGCATTCTAGACTTTCCTTGCTTCGATCGGGTCACCTGTAGTGCGGTTCCGGATGCCATCTACTGTAAGGTTCATGGCAAATCAGGATTGGAGAACATCAACCGATGGGCCTTGTAAGAGATGCCAGCATTGTATCAGCAACAATCGCTCAGGCGGTTCGGAATAGATCGGAAGGTCTATTTGAGTAGCTTATATTATCATGGTATTCGTGCGGGTTAGAGTTGCAAGTCGGTGGGGGGAATTAGAATGAAAAAATGGGAAATATAAATTTACAAAATAGTACAAAATAGTACAAAATATCACAAAATATCACAAAATAGCAGAAACTAGCAGAAAATGACACTGAAGAAATCGACTTCGTCTCAATCGGTCTCGGACTCTATATAGATCGATAATCTCATTTTTCGTTGATATTTCTGGATTTGTGGTGCTTACCGGACGGGTACCTCGCCAATTTCCGATAGTTCAATATCTTATTGATTCTCCGTACTCGCGCAGATGATGGTAGTCACTACCGGTAGTTCCGCATTATTGCTTTCAATAATACCAACTGTGTCGGTTGCGATCTCGATAACCCGCTCGAGCGGTTCATTGGAATCGGACGTTGCGGAGGATAGTGTTTCCCCAATCGGAGCTATGTAATCCGATGTATTTTTTATTGGGAACATTCGGTGCGGTACCGGATGCCTGATGCTGAGAACTCCTGCTGCAATACATTGGGTATTGCTCTGAATCGTCGCCAGTAGCAGTCAGATGTCTGATATTAGAGGGATTTCACAAACTTATGTTAGATAATATTATTATTACTAAGCAGAAATAGGCCAAAAGTTGACAAAAAAAAAAGGTTTCATTTGTTAACTGCAAATTAACTAGACTGTTATAAATATAGCTGTAGGAATAGTTGCTAGAAGTGCAAGTAGATTTGTTGAGTATACTGGGAAAAGTGTATAGAATAAGAGTGGAATTGTTTAATATAGAGTACCACTCCCCGTTAGAGCTCTTCTTAGCTTGCATCTAAGTCTTTCTATTAATGTACTGCAGTTGAGAGTCTGATATCTCATTGATAGAGTATGTTGTTCTAGCTAGTTGAATTCAATATTGTTAATATAAAGTCGGATTTGATTATACTTATGTAAGTGTAAATAAAAGTATCCTAAGGTTGATCAGACCTTAGATATAGAGGATTATTTAAATAATAAAGATTAACTTTAGATATTAAAAAAAATGTAATGAATGATACTAGATAGTAGTCATTTAGTACTATTTATACAATTTATATCTACTTAGTGACAAATGTTTGTGTATGCTGGTTCTGCTGGGGGATTACTTCAGAAGGTGAGGTTGATTACTAAATAGGAGTGTTCTATAAGGAACAGAAATATAATAGGTATAATCTTCATTTATAATTATGCTATTTATTTGATTGCTACTGTTTAAGTTGTTTGAAGACTGATAGATTCCAGAAGGGATCCAATAGCCTTTATATAGTTATTCAGAGGCCTTAATGACTAAGGAAATAGATAATGATGATTGGTATACCTCTAGAGGAGGGAGTACTATATAGGAGGGTATGGAGCCCAAAAGGATGCCTATAAAATACCAAGTTCCATGGAATTTACTATAGCAAATTCTATAGCAGTTGAACTACCGAATCCAGCAGTTGCTGAAGGTGGATAAAGGCTAGCTCTTTAACTATAAAATACTTAGTTACATAATAATGCAATAAATATAGAAAATATATGTATAGCAAATATATATGATATAAGTAGATAATAGGAATATATGATATGAAATACAAGATAATAAGCTTTCTTATTATATATGGAATACAGATAGTAAAGAGTTGGAAAGAATAGTTTTTTTGGAAGTTAGAGTTTATAGGGCTGCATATATTTTTTATAGAAATATGGAGATAAGTAGGATAACTTGTAGGACATAGAAGGTTATAATTTAGAAAGAATATTTATTAGGGTATTGGGATAAGGTGTGCAGTATATTTTGTTAGGTGCAAAGAAAAATATATTAAATCTTAGATCAGAGGTGGGATAAGATAGTATTATTAGTCAAGAAATGAAAGTCACTGCAGTATGATAATGAGGAGGATAAGAGTTACTAGAGTTATATAGGATTTACATAATATAGATTGTTGAATCAGAAGCAGGAAAAAGAAACCAGGAACATATGAGTATAGAACCGGAAGGCTGGCAATAGCTGAAGTAGGTCAAAGAAGATAAAATAATGGGCCCTGCTAAGCCTCAAGCCAAGATTGACACTTCTAGACTAGCTAGCTTCCTATCTAAGTACTGCATATATACTACTACGTAGCTTCTATATAAGCAGGATATGGTACTTAGTACTATATATATTATGCCATATTATGTAGTGGAATAAAATGGGAAGCATAAACTAATTCCAACTAAGCTAATGAGCGACGTCCACCAGGATGGCAAGAGTCTGTAGTAGTAGCACTAAGAGGTTAGGGTTGTCAAAGAGAGGTAATAGTATAAGGGTATTTCATTCCTAGTAGAAGAATATACACCATGTAATTAGGGAGTCAAGAGCTCGAAAGCAGTTACTAATTGGAGAAATCAAGAAAAAGATCCTATTTAGGCTTCTTAGAATGATAAAAATCTTTACTTACTTATTTCATATAAAAAACTCATAAACTTTTTTCAAAAAAAAAAAAAAAAAAAAACAAACATCCCTCCTAAAAGGATTGTATTCACCTACCTTTTAACATTATAATAATATCCTCACTAATGATAAACACTAACAAAACAAGAACTTTTTCCCAGATAGTCCCAATCTAAAACATATATTCTCTTTTTACATACATGTAATATGGAAGCTTATTGTCTTATATTTCATATTATGTATTTTCTATATTTATTGCATTATTATATAATTAGCATTTATGGTCAAAAGGCTAGCCTTCATCCACCTTAAGCAACTGCCGGATTCAGTAGTTCAACTGCCATGGAATTTGCCACAGTAAATTCTAAGGAACTTGCTATTTTGTGGACACTCTCTTAGGCTTCACACCGTCCTGTATGGCACCCCCTTCTCTGGAGGTGTGCTAACTATCCTTATGTATTTTCTTAGTCATTAGGGTCTCTGAACAGCTATATAAAGGCCGCTGGATCCCCTCTAGAATCTATCAGTCTTCAAATAACCCGAACAGTAGCGATCAGATAGATAGCATAATTCCAACTGAAGATTATACCTATTATATTATTGTTCCTTATGGAACACCCCTCTTAGTAAATCAACCTACACTTCTGAGGCAATCCCTCAGCAGAACCGGCATACATAAATATCCATTGCCAAGTAGATATAGATTGTATAAATGGTACCAAATGACTACGGTCTAGTATCATTCATTACATTTTTTTTAATATCCAAAGTTAATTTTTATTAAATAAACCCTCAATATCTAAAGTCTGATTAACCTTAGAATCCTTTTAATTATACTCACACAAGTGTAAACCAATTCGACTTTATATCAATGATATCCAATTCAACTAGCTAGAACAATATATTCCTTCAACGAAACATCAGACTCTCAACTGCAGTACATCAACAGAAAGACTTAGATGTAAGCTAAGCAAAGCTCTAATGAGCAGTGGTATTCCATATTAAACAATTCCACCATCGTTTCATCCACTTTTCCCAGTATACTCAACAAATGTACTTGTACTTCTGGCAACTAGTCCTATAGCTGTATCTATAAACATAGTACATTATAGAAAAACTGGCACTCCAAGTCCCAGGAACAATCAGTTCAATCAGCCAATTGTCATAATTCTACAGCTTATGAATCGCCTCTTCAATAACTGCCAACTCTTCAAACAATACTCTATCTCTAACGGTGGTTTCACTAGACCCAGACATTGTAACAATAGTCTCGGTACTACCAATATTTACCTGAATATTGAAATCAGAGAAAGTGACACTCTTGCCAGATGATTCAGAACTAGAATTGGGAATAGTAGATGTAGAGGAATCAGGTCTATAAAATGTATTAGGACTCTTCCAGTTAGACTTGCCATCGTCACAAGCAATCGAGCTAACCGTATCCTCAGTTAAGCGGATATCGTAAATATCATCAGCTACAACTCCACCAGTACAATAAGGTGGTAAAGTGGAAAAGTAACTAGACGATCATATTGAATGATCAGGTCTAATAGGTTATGGAGCAGTCATTGGTACTATAGCATAATTCCAAGTATAGGCAGCATTAGACATAATAGTATCTGTAGCTGGCTAAAGGATAAAGAAATCTAGGAGATTAACTATGTTACCAGAGAAAATTCAAAAGTTAGTTAATCAAACTCTAAAGAAAGCAAGATTCACAGATCCTACAATAGAAGGAGAGATAAAAAATGAGCAAGATTATCTAGAACAGGATTATGAAGGACAATCTCAATATAGAGTTAGTATTAGTTTTCTTCTATCTCCCATATCAGAAGAATTCTATGAGCAGTACACCTATAATTTGCAAGAAATTTTAAAATTTGTACAAACATTAGGAATAGGTTAAGAGTATCATTTAGAAGATACTAAACTCTTAATAGAAGCAATAATAAAACATTATCTTTGGACAACAAGATATCCATTCAAGGAAAGAGATTTGGAAATGAATGCTTTTCTAAGCAAAGCATTAAGAAAACCACCAATACTTCTATTAAAAGAGCCGCATTGGGTAATAAAGGAATAGGATGATATTATGACTGTAAAGAAAGTCGGCGTGCTTTTCTGACTAGTTCCTATTGCCTCCGGCAATACTTGGAGTTCCACTTGCAGCAAACTATAGGAGCACGGGAACCTATAGTTTCTGCCTTAAGTATTTGTCGCCCGCTCATATTCTGATGTCGCTCTAGTTGTAGAAGTTAAGCCCGGCTGGCTTGTAACTTATTATTAAAACATAGAGAAAGGTAGACCCGTAAAGGGTCTTAGAATATAGCAGTTCAATACTTTATTTATTGAGTTAGATATCTAGCTCCCCTAGCTTCTACTTCCCTAAGTCTGTCCTCCATTCCATAGGGGAATGAATCTGGTATATAAGCAGTTCCTCTACAGAGAGGTGAGTCAGGATTGAGGCAGTGCAGAGGCAGTGCTCAATCTCTGACTCATACATGATTTGAAATCAATAACAGAACCTAATAGAAACTTATACATGACTCACGTTCATTAACAAATGAACTACATGAGATTTAATACCAATACTATTTAGTTGCCGGCCTTAAACAATAGTGTTTGTTGTAAGTACCACGCTGGTAAATAGTTAATTCCACTAGCTGGGATTGGAGTTGTACGGGAGATACATTTTATATAAGTATATAAAATGTAACTTCCTTACAATGACTTTTATGTTAAGTAGTATACATCTAGAAAAGAGTACACTTACCATGGAGGATTTGTTTAATCCTAGTAAAGGTATGCCTAGAGCATTCATAAGAACTCCAAAGAATTAAGGCAAAGGTAAAGAACCTGCAAAAGAATCAGCCAAAGGAACAGGAAGTTTCAATCCTCCTCCTGCACTAGACGAATTAGGTGATGAGGGATAACAAGAAGAACAAGAAGAAACTGGAACGAACTGTCCACAACAACAAGTAGCAGAATGAAGTAATCTAGATGATAGCAGAGATAATAGCTCTGATTCAGATAATGCATCATTAATAGTTAGTCAACCAGTAGCCACAATGACGTGGAGAGGTAAATCAGTAGAACATCAACAATGGGAATCTACCACTGGTATGATCACTACTGGAAGCCATAAAGTTTTAAAGAAACTTAGAGGAATCAAGCTGTATACACCAGAGAAACTGGATGGTAGTGATAAGAAATTTAAAGACTCACAGTATTATGATGCATGAGCAATAGCAGTTCAGTGGTAGTTGAAAATCAAAGGAATTGATTTGGAAAGTATGGAAGCTATAGAAATTATTGGATTTCTACTCAAGGGAAGTACCTTGGTTACTTATAACTAGTATCTGAGAGATAAAGAGAAGGATGCAAAATTTTTTGGCTTTATATTAGTACTCAGAGATTTTCTGATACCATTTACTAGCAAAGATATTTTATGGAAGCAATCGGAAACAGCCATACCATACAAAGATGGATGACATATAGGAATTAAGCAGTTTACCAACTGGCTCACCGAAATGCAGATTAAATTAATTGATAAAAAGGGAAAGCAGTCAATATCAGAAGAAGTTAAGAGAAGGAAGTTTCTCAATTATTTACTTGTATATATATCAGCTACTGTAATTCCTCTAATTAAAGAGGATTGGACATATGATCAGCTGGTATACCAAGCAGAGTCATATGAAGTATTAAAGAAAGATATTGCTACACTATACACACCAAGTGGAGTACAAAAGCAATGTCAAAAATCATTCACTAGCAACGATATTTTATGGAAGCAATGGGAAACAGCTACACCATATAAGGACAGACGACATATGGGAATTAAACAGTTTGCCAACTAGCTCACTGAAATACAGATTAAATTAATCAATAAAAGTGGAAAGCAGTCAATATCAGAGGAAGTCAAGAGAAGAAAGTTTCTAAATCATTTACCTGCATATATATTGGCTACTCTAATTCCTCTAATTAAAGAGGATTGGATATATGATCAGCTGGTACACCAAGGAGAGTCATATGAAGTATTAAAGAAAGATATTGCCCTACCACATATACCAAATGGATCAGAAAAGCAATGTCAAAAATTATTCAACAAGGATCGAAATCGTTGCCAGGATTATAATAGACAAAAATTAGATTTCAATCCTAGCAACTGTAATGAACCCTAATCCGAACTACCAATAGTACGAAGGGCGAGACTTGTGAGGGTATGAGGTACATTGCGAGTGGTTAGGGATCCTAGGATTAAGCGGGAGGTAGTAAAGGTTCAAGTACTAGAGAAGAGTGGGATTGCATCAGCAGAAAAAAATCTGCGTCATGACGCATGGGCGATTTTAGTTGCACCTGGTGCCTCACTAAATTCTTGTTGCCTCCCGCGCACCCCTTGCGCGTCCTCAAAATATATGGCCTGCACCCTGTGCATCACCAAATTCTTGCTGCCTCCAGTGCATCACCAAATTCTTGCTGCCTCCAGCCCGTCCCATGCACGTCATCAAAATATATGGCCTGCAC
>ML121726.1:4367-15396 GCA_003788615.2 Terfezia boudieri ATCC MYA-4762
AAGACTATGGGTGAGTAACATGAACAAACCGGTGGGAAGGGTGAAATGGTTTATGACGTTGAAAGGACAAAATCCACGACTGGATTTAAGGTTATGAAAAAGGTGAAGTATGGATAGAAGGAATTGACCAGGACCAACTCCAACTAGAGACCATCCCTTGTCAACTTATCCTAAGACCTTCTTTCCGAATTCATTACTTCACACCTTAAACAACAGTTATAACAAGTCCAGTCCTTTCAGTCACTTCAGGTCAAATCGACAGACCGAGGTACCCATTATCACCTATTACATCTTCCCAGGTTAGGTAAAACCCCTATCGAACCTACACACCATGGACCGTCCCTCTAAGAATCACCTATCGTAGTGAACCAGTGGTCGAAACATCGATCCTCTACGAACAGACACAAACAACCGAACGACTTAAACCGAAAGAAACCGAAACCACTCTAAAAGTCGTCGAAGTATCTTAGATCACCATCCCAGACTTATCTGAACCTATCCCACTCCCTCTCCTCTACGACTGTCAAACCCAACCATCGGGTAGGATTAGACCTTTCCACTGAAGAAGGATCTTCTAGGTTGAGAATGTAAGTGGAGACAAACTTGTCTTCCACAACGAAGTTGGGTTAACTCAGGAAGGTTGAAGAACCGTCGTATGTATCCTTATTATCAAGATAAGAAGGAGAGTGAACGAGATAGACAAACCCCTACTATTCACCTTCTACGAACTACGTTTTAAGGTAAGAATAGGTCGGTAAGAACTTTAAGACTACTGTATTTGTCTCCTAGAACTAGTCTTTATTAAAGTATTCCTTTAGGATGTGATCCGAATTACTTAGAAAGTTTCTATAGTTATTGAGGAACACATAATTATAAGAGGTGTTGTCCATATTCTATTCATTTTAGTCTCACGGATAGTCTTTATTGATTATCGAATACTTTACAATTGTACACACCTCTCCAAAAAAGTAACCAGAATATTGGTACTTATTACGAACACGTCCCATAATATTGTCCAAGGTATGATTCTTTTAGGTATCGTTATGAAGGGGTCCCAGATTCACCATGTAACTCATCACAATCCTCTGGGTATCCAAAGACACATCTAGGAAACCACTAAACTGTCTAGAGTGTCGAGACCTGTATAACCACACAGAGTAATATCCTTAAGACGGTCTGTATCAATGATAAGTGAGGCAGTTGACTTAGGGTTGAAAAGAGACTTTTGGTTGAATGGTAATAAGGGAAGTACCTTTAAGAAAAGAAAGGTTACTAATTATAAAGCTGGTATGCACAAAACCAGGCAAGAAACCTTTGACATAATTAATAATGAGAGGAAGAAGGTACTAGCTGCCCCAGTTTCTACTAATACCCTAAGGGTTAGTGAGCAAGAGGAGGAAAACTTCCAGAAGTTCTTTAAGTCAATAATTGATGGACTGGATGTTGGAACAGTTAGGAAAGTTTATGGACCTCCTCCCCCTCCTGAGATGCAACTCCCTAAAGAATATATACCCCTTTACTATTATGAGGATATAGTTCTTGTATATGATCATGTATCAGATAAGGATAAGACATTTTTGGGAAGTATGGGAACACCTTTCAAGCTTTACTAATCATGTACATGAATCCTCTACCCTGTTTAATTTCTTAGGATGGAGTTTTTATCTAAACAGGGAGGCATGTAAGGAAGTGGATTAGTCAGTTACCCTGAATAACCCTCTACCCTACAACTTATGTAATTTCTTATGTTAACCTCAACAAGCACCCAAAACATTGGGCTGTCTGCCTTGTTGACTCATGTATTTCACATGACTCATATGGTGAGTCATAACTGTTAGGAATGTCAAATCATGTATGAGTCAGAGACTGAGCACTGCCACTGCACTGCCTCAATCCTGACTCACCCCTCTGTGGAGAAAGTACATATATACCAGAGTCATTCCCCTAAGGAATGGACTGGAGAGACTCAAGCAAGTAGAGATAGATACAATCAATATAAGAGTTCCACTGGTTAATCTATTAGTGCCTTTGGCACTCCATAACTTCTATCTTATACTACATATTATGCACAAGGTTATAACCTACATACTTGCTACTATTCTATATATCTTTCTACCAGTAGTAGCAATTATGTGCATTATAATCTATTGTGTTAATTAGAGATAACTGGATTAAGATCTTATCTTATCTAATCAGATCAGATCTTATCAGATTATCGTAATCCCCCTACAATATATTACAAATAAGGTTCCTGAGACCCCTTATCTCGGGAGCTGAGATAACCATGATAACTAACACGGAATAACAGGCATAACAAGAATTGGACTCGCAGAACTAGGCTAGGAGGGGATGGTTGTGACACTATCTCCCCTTTAGGCTCGGAGCCCCAGCTCCGAAAGGCAAGGCGAAAGGCAAGGCAAAAGAAAAGGTAAAAGGCAAGGTAGAAACCAACAAACAAAACAGGAGAACAAAACCAATAACTCATAAAACAACCCCAACTCCGAAGGTAGGTAAACATAACAACCAGAACAATTCCAATCCCAAGCCGACAAGAACATCATGGCGTGGGGTGAGGCTTTCAAGGGTAGCGCTGGTGGAACAAGTTGACCAGGTCCTGTGCATTTTCCAGGTCATCAGCAGGCTGCTAGGTCGTCTCCTCGTCCCCTAGCCACTTGACCTTGTACTGCAGACGCCCATACTTTCTCCACGAGTCCAGCACTTCCTCCACCTCCCATTCCTCTTTATCTTCGATAACTACGGGAGGCGGTGGGGGGTGCTTTTGTCCTGGAAGAGAGTCCTCCACGGCGGGCTCGATCTCGGAGACATGGACAACTGGGTGGCATTTGATGTCTCTGGGGAACCTCAAGCGGTAGGCATGAGTGCCCACAGCAGCCAATACCTCAAATGGACCCAGGAACTTGTGGTCGAGCTTGCGGGAGGGCCGTTCTGTTCGGAAGTGCCGGCTGGAGAGCCATACCTTGTCGCCTGCCTGGTATCTGGGGGCTGGCCACCATGATCTATTGGCATACTCAGCTTGCCTGGCTTGTGCATATCCCAGCTTGGCTTTCAGGGTACGGTGGAGTTCAGCGATTTCAACTGCGAACTCCTTAGCTGGGGGGTGGGCTTTTGGCAGGGGCGCCAGGGCATCCACGAACCGGGGGTGCCAACCGTAGTTACCAAGGAAAGGCGAGGTTTTGGAGGATTCCAAGAACTGGTTGGTTACGGCGAACTCGCAGGTAGCCAGCAATGAAACCTAGTTATCCTGCTGGTAATTGACAAAGGCTCGCAGATATTGCTCCATAATGGCGTTCATCCTCTCCAATTGGCCGTCTGTCTGGGGGTGATATGCTGTTGACAAACGCACTTTAATCCCTAGAAGCTCGCAGAAGGCTCTCCAAAAGTCTGAGGTGAACTAAGGGCCACGGTCAGATACAATAGATTCGGGGAGCCCGTGATCCCAGAACATGTTGTTGAGGTAGAGGTTGGCCAGCTCCTGAGCAGAACAGGTATCCCGACAAGGTACGACATGCCTCATCTTAGTCAACTGGTCTACCACCATCAGGATGGCATTGAATCCCGAGTCTTCCGGCAATCCCGTCACGAAATCCATGGTCAGGTGTAGCTATGGCCAATCTGGGATATCTAGGGGCTTCAGAGTGCCATATGGGGCGTGGCAAACAGGCTTGGCACGTTTAGACATATGGTAATTCTGTATGTACCGCTCCACGTCCTTCCGCTGGTCAATCTAAGTATACTCCCTAAACAGAAGCTCTAATGTCTTGGCTACTCCAGGGTGACCTGCCACCAAGGTATCGTGGTGCTTCTCGATCAGCCTCAGCCTTAACTCTCCTCCTTCTGGTATATAGAGCTGTTCACGGTAGTATAGGAGGCCCTCCTGGACGGTACATTCGCCCAGGGAGATTTTGGGGTGGCGGCGCTGGCCGGAATCCACTGCGGCGATAATTTCCTTGGCCAGGGGGTCATCCTCTTATGCCGTCTCACCCGTTATCAGAGGTCAGCTCTTGCCGTAGGCTCCACATTAGCCTCAGCTTCAGCATTAGCCTCGGCTTCAGCATTAGCCTTGGCTTCAGCTTCCACATCAGCCTCAGCTTCCGCATCAGCCTCAGCTTCAGCAAGGACATTGGCCACCAGATCAAGGTTTTTGGGCTTCAATACCATCTGATTTTGGTATTTTAGCCTTTCATCCCCCCCTTTAGAGAGATCTCCTGATCTCCGACTTAATACATCGGGCTTGCCACCAGCCTTTCCGAGATGGTATTTAATCTTAAAGTTGAACCGAGAGAGGAATTCCGACCACCTAGCCTACCGTCGGTTGAGCAGCTTGGTGGTTATGAAATACTCAAGGTTTTTGTGATCAAATAATACCTCGATAATCCCTTTAGCTGACTTCAGGTGTGGCCTCCACTCCTCGAACACTCTTACGATGGCCATCAACTCCTTGTCATAGATCTTGTAATTGCACTCAGCCGGGGAGTGCTTTTTCGAGAAGTAAGCCACTGGATGGAGGATGCTGTTTTCGTCGTCCTGGGACAGGATTCCCATGGAGATGTAGTCAAAAGCATCAGTTTCGATGACACATTCCTGGTCAGGGTTGAAATAGACCAGTATTGGCGCTGAGCAGAAGGCTTCCTTGAGGTTCTGGAAGGCCAACTGAGCTTCTGGATTCCACTGGAAGGCCTTTTTCGTTGTCGGATGTGAGCCAGCTTTTACCTTCATTTTTGTCAAGGCTAATAGGGGTGCTGCAATCCTTGAGTATCCCAGGATGAACCGGCGGTAAATGTTGGCAAATCCTAGGAAGGCTTGCACATCCTTCAAGTTGGCCAGGGTTTCCCACTCCTAGATTGCGGTGACTTTGGCAGGGTCCATCCTGATTCCTTCAGTGGTAATAATCAACCCTAGATACTTGACCTCCTGTATATGAAACTCGCATTTCTCGGGTTTGAGGTACAATCCAGCTTGCTCCAGCTTCTCCAAAACCTGTCGGACATGAATCTTGTGTTCCGCTATGGTATCTGAGTAAATCAAGATATCATCGAGGTAAGCTGTGCAGAACACATCAAAGAAGTCCCGCAAGGTATCATTAATGAAGAGTGCTGGAAGGAGGCAGGGGCATTGGTTAGGCCAAAGGGCATCACATTATACTCAAAATGGCCATATCGTGTTCAGAAGGCAATTTTCCACTCCTTCCCCTCAGCGATCCGTACCAGGTTGTAAGCCCCTCTCAAATCCAATTTGGTGAACCATTTGGCCTTGGAAAGCCTGGCTAATGTCTCTTGGATTAGAGGTAGGGGGTACCTGTTTTTGACCATTATCTCGTTTAGGCCTTGGTAATCGATATACAACTGGAGAGAGCCATCCGATTTCTTCACGAAAAGCACTGGAGCACCTGCTGGTAAGGAGCTGTAGCGAATGAAGCTCTTGTTGAGGTTTTCCTCCAAGTATTTCTTCAAAGCTTCCAGCTCCAACCGGGACATTCCATAGAGGGGCCCATATGGGGGGGTCTTACCCTCTATCAGCAGAATAGTGTAGTCATATGGCCGGTGGGGTGCGAGCTTTTCTGCGGCCTTCTCTGAGAATAGGTCGATTAATTCGTAGTATTCGTCCGGGACCATGGACTTCCACTCCTCCTTCGACCGTGTCTTATTAATCTCCATATTTACCTCATGTATGAACAGGGCATAAGCCTTCAGCTTGTGCCTTCTAGCAAGGTACGCGAAGGCCCCTGCCCTAATAAAGCTAACGTTGAGGGGCTTCGAGGGCAGCAGGATAGAGGAGATAGGAGGACCAGGAGGAATAGGGGAATTGGCATCAATGTGTGCAGGCGGGTATACTATCTGGGTGCGGTGGATTATCAGGGGTGGCAAGGTACACAGCCTAGTCATGGTGGCCTTCGGATTCCCACAGTGTTTTCTGTAGTAAGGCCTGTTGAAGTGCAACATATAAGAGCCGAACCTGACCGATACATCATGCATTCGGAGCTACGAGATTCCAAGAACAATTGGATATTTTAGCTTGGTGACGAACATAGGGAGGCTCTCGGAGTGGTCGCCAATCTGGGTGGGTGAGCAGGCAATGTCGGTGATAGCTCCAGAAGAGATAAGTCGGCCATCAATAACATCTAGGAGGCGGGGGGTCTTCAGCTTAGAGGTGGGTATAGGATACTTACAGACAAAGGTCTGGTCAATAAAGGCAATTCCTGAGGCTCTACAGTCTACAAAGGCGGAAGTGACGAGTGTTTTACTATTGGAAGATATCGTGATAGGTACAACAAAGTGCTCGCCAAAGAGGCGAGCCTCGTCAACAGACATAGAAGGAGTAGAGAGTGAAGGAACAGAAAATGCAGATAACGACAAATGACCCGGTGCAGGTCCTTTGCTAGTGTCAGCAACTAGGCAAGGGACAGGGCTTTTCCCGACTCATCCACCTCCACAATCCTGGGCTATGGGGTATCGGAGATAGCGTGGACGGCTAGGGAGCAGTTCTTTCGAAGGGGGCAGGCTGCAATGAAGTGGTCGGCCTTTCCACATGCTATGCACAACCCGTTGGTGTGGCAGCGATCCCTCTCTTCCTGTGTTAGATGAGGCCTGCCTGCTAACAAATCCATAGGTGCTGGCCTGCCAGCTACGAGTAAAGGATGGGCTGGTTTGTTGGTAGCAGGAGTCTGTGGCTGGGTGTGACTGGGAAGGAAGGTTGTGCAGGGAGCTGCCATAGTTGCTGGGGAGGCCTTCAAGCTGTTTTTGAACCGGGTTATTTTTTGCTCTAGCCGACTGGCCTGGTCGACTAGCTCTTCTAGGGTGGTCACATCTAGGAAGTTGATGAGGGCTTGCCTCAATTCCATAGAGAGGCCTTCCTGGAATTGTTCCAATTTGACTTTATCATTCCAGTCGACTTCCGCAGCCAATCTGGAGAATTCAGCTACATAAGTGGTAAGGCCAGTGTTTTTTTGTCAAAGAGCCAGAAGGGCTCGGGTTGCCATTCCCTCTGGATCCGGGTTCCCAAATGCTCGGTCGAGGATGATGAAAAGGATAGGGACATCCACCAAATTGATGCCTATTCCTAGGACGTAGGGCTGGACTTGGTCCAGAGCCTTTCCCTCCAGCAGCCCATATACGTACGAGAGCTGATGCTGGATGGTTGGAAACTTCTCTACATCCCCACTGAGCTTGATACTGATGGAGTTCTTCCAGGCCTTTAGGTGGGCCCATTCGCCATTGTACCTAGGTGGGGTAGGGAGATCCTGGGTTTTCTGGGTCTTCTTGGGCGAAGTAGTAGTGGTGTTTGCTGGTTAGTTGGCTAATGCTCGGTTTAGGTTTCGTATTGTCAGTCGTTCGTCAGCCAGATCCTCTCAGAGGATAAGGATCTCTTCTTCGGCGTCTTTAAGCCTTTGTTAGGTGATTTGGAGGGTTGCCCCTAGTTGGTCTCCCATAACGTGGGTAGCCGTAAAGATATCGACTATCTGCCAGTGGTATGCTATGAGGTCGGCTGGATCTAAGGGTATATGGCAGGCTTGCCAGATCTTAAATCTAGCCCTAGGCAGGGTAATTTCTTCAGGCATTCTTTGTTTTTGGCGACGTACTGGTTAGTCGAGGAACGATCCAATGTAGTGTAACGAGGCTCGAGGGGATGGTGTGACTAAGGGGTATGAGCGGAGCGGGGGCAGGAGTGGGGTATCGCACACGTAGTTAGTGCTACGTGTGTGATGCGAGGAGGGGGGGGTAGAAGGCAGAGGTGAAGGTGAAGGCGGCGGTGAAGGCCAAGGCGAAGGCGAGGGCGAGGACAAAGGCCAAGGCAAAGCAAGGCAAAGGCGGAGGGGAGGTGTATGAGGAAGGTGCACCAGCGTAGAGAGAAGTAAGGTTTTGTATTTGGGATACAAGATGTTGGATAGGAATCCAACGAGAGGGTGGAGAGAGCGCACTATATATACAGGCTTCCTTCCTGGCTGGTCAAGGCTACCGCAAGGAATAAGGTTCCCAAGACCCCTTATCTTGGGAGCTGAGATAACCACGATAACCAACACGGAATAACAGTCATAACAAGAATCGGACTCGTAAAACTAGGCTAGGAGGGGATGGTTGTGACAGGGACCACACAGCAGATGGCGACAGCTCTGACGATGACGAAGATGACGATAACGAAGATGACAAGGATGACAACGATAAAGATGGTAACGGCTGAGACGTTGACGCTACAGATGACGACGAAGAAGAATCGTTCCTAGTTGTCACTAGAGGTCCTTTAGCTACTGGTGCTGATGCCAGTAGTGGTGGTGTGAGTGGTGATGGTGGTGGTACGAGTGGTGGTAGTACGAGTGGTACAAGTAGTCATGGTGTGAGTGGTAGGCGTGGTGGGCATGGTGGGTGTAGTAGGTGTGGTAGTGGGTATGGTAGGCGTGGTGGTCGTGGTGGTCATAGTAGTGGATATGGTCTAGCTGCTGGTGGAAGTGCAGGAGTTGTGGGTTTGTTCATCATATTACCCCCGCAAAGCCGATTCACCTCCACTCGATACTATATCTTCATATCACTTTACAGAATTGTTTGGTGTGGTGGGTTTCGGTCCCCACTCTGTGTTATAAACAGGTTGATCGCTATTGCATAGTCAAGGTTAGCATCACCCTGAAACTTTAATATTCACGAGGAATGGCTGGTAACTTGTAAAAAATTCTTGCATATATGTCTCCGCAGCCTCTTGTAGAGCATTGGTCATGATAATACCGATCCTTTCAACATTAGTCCATCCCCCGAGTATCAGAGGAAAGTTATTGTAATCATTGTTGACATCCTGTATGATCTCTTGACATAATCGTCAGAACGCCATCTTCGGAATGATTAGTTCTATGCTGGCCTATTGTCGCCTGATTTGTCTAACAATGGACACTGATAAGGCACTTAGTATTACGTTCAACTGACGGGGTTAAGCTCAAGAGTTCTTACACCCTTGGTTTACCTTCCTCTTTTTGGAGACATGTGTACTCTGTGATCCTGCCGTAGGGGCCAACTTCCTCTTCGATGACCCTGTCACCTCGGGCACAATCGTCTTGATCACCGAGGGCACAATGGCCTTGATCGCAGCTGGCACAATGGTCTTGATATTTCTTGCTAGCTGTTTTGTCCTAGCCATCGAGTTTGTAAGTATTGACTGTCTATGGTAGCAAAAGGTAAGTTTGCTTATATATATGTATTATCCTGTCGGTCATGTGAGAGGCAGGAAGTAAGCCAATGAGCTCAAAAACAAAGCATAATTCATTGTCTATCTCCATGCCCACTAATTTGGTCATCGGTTAGCAGCTTCAGTATGAACAAAGGGAGGAACAAACAGGTTGTTTTTAAGTGGGCCAATAATAATACCCCTTAAAATCGGCCACTAGACAACCACAACAAAGAAAACAAACAAACAAATCGTGGATATAATTCAACCTTACATAATCCATTCAGAAATGATGAAGCATCGCATCTGTGACAAGTTCTGGATACGTGACAAATTCGGGATCCGTGACAAATTCAGGATCCGTGACAGTAAAAAACCTAATAGAATAAATTCTCGGACATACTTATTCATTGACCTTGCCATTGTCCTCCTCAGTTGAGTCCGAGTCCCTATAGTCCTCGTCTTCTGTATCGGCAAGAAGTGGACCAATGAGCTCAAAAACAAAGTATTATCTCTATCCTCACTAATTTGGTCATCAATTAGCAGCTTCAGTGTGAATAAAGAGAGGAAAAAACCAATGTACATTAGGATGTTTTCAAGTGTGGCAATAATTATACTTCTTAAAATCAAAGAAAACAAAGAAACAAATCGCGCGTATAATTCAACCTTACAAAATCGGTTCAGAAATGACGAAGCATCACATCCGTGATAAGTTCTGGATTATGACAGTAAAAAACAAATATAATAAATTCCCGAACCTACTCATTCATTGACCTCACCATCGTCTTCCTCGGTTGAGTCCCTATAGTTATCGTCTTCTGTATCGCTTGACAAAAGTGCTTCGATTATTTTGGCTCTGACCGGTTTCTTTGCTCTCCATTCATTGGAATCGAATTCAGGTAGTTGTACTTCTTCTTCTTTTTCCAAAGAACTCTCTGAAGCTTTCCATTTATGCCATGCTCCTGTATCCTCATCATTATCTTGCTTGTTGGTGTTACGGCTCAGGTAAGAGGCCTACCCACAACTGGGAATATCCCAATACCTAATTATGGCTGCTAACTGTTATGGCCTGATCAACCATACAGCTGCGGGTAATGTGTCCGGGATGGATGGGTATTGGCGTAAGGAAGTGTGTGACCTCTGGATGCGTCCTCATACATGTATTCTCTTCTATGATATTCCATATGGTTCTGATGTTTCTCGTTTATGTATCGTTATTGGTGGGATTAGGTTTTCAGCTCCTGTATATCAGCCTGACTGCAATGCGTTGAAGTTCAGGCTGCCTAATCAATGTATGTCAGCCTGTATAGATCCTAATGGGGAAGGGACTTCCCAGTTGGGTACTACTAGGCTGCAATGCCGCTACTCTGCGTTAGGAAGTGTCGTCCAGATCTGATAAAGGTTTATCAGATCAACGCTTCTATATAAGCCACCGCTTTTACATAGTTAATAGAATAAGACCCAAGCGGTGTTCTAAGTCTCATATAGCTTTACTCTTATCGAGTCCATACTACACCCGAGTTTATACTTCTCGCTACGTTTCTCCACTCCTACTTACCAATAGCTGCGATTATCCTTATCCCCGCGTCTACATACCAATACTCCAAAGTATTCTCGTAGTTACAGCTCGCCTGTAACATTACACCGCTTCTCTATACACCTCTATAGACACAAACACCCCCCAAATCCCCTACAACTATGTCTATGTTGAGAGGATTACTCGGACCAGGTTCCGATGAGCCCATGCCTGACAACGATGAAGATAGTGTTATCCAGGCCCAGCAACGAGCTGAACAGTTTATTACACAACACTATGCACCTCCGTTCCAGACTCCGCAGTTCCAGGAACGTTGGGACACCCCCC
>ML121728.1:5746-21864 GCA_003788615.2 Terfezia boudieri ATCC MYA-4762
AAGTTAACTTTACGTTCAAGCGATATAGGATTTATTTTGTATTGCGAAATAAGATCTTTCGTGAGGAACTATTGTGGAATTGAACTTTACTGCTACAGGATATTATTCTGTGTTGCGGAATAGTTATCGTTGCAGCAGACAGAGTACGGCCGTTTTATTTTGTAGTTGCAAGAGCACTATAAGTGATAATAGGGCCCCCGTGACATTACTTTGTAGACAAGTGATTCTCGTTTGACTTTTTGAATAACATACTCGAATCAATATGTCTAATTCACCAACCCCAAGAGGGCCTCACCAGCCCTACCAAAGTATCACCTTTCCAATGGTGACCCCACGAGCCATTACCCAAAGACCCCAGAACATGCCTTCATCAGATACAGATACAGAGGAAGATCCAATAGATCAACCAATGGAGGATATTCTATCCAGAGGAATGCAATCCTCTGGACTACAAAACCCAATGTATTCACCAGATGAATTGGAATCATTCCCTGCAGGAATGATTCGCCGATTTAGTCTACCTTCTCAGAGACCACCACCACGAGTACCTAGTGCCACATCTACGAGGCATCGAGTCCCACCACGACTCACCAGAACAAGTCGATTCCCACACATAACCCAAGAACAATACGAAGAATTATTAGCTAGAATAATTCAAGATAGAACAACCAAGTTTGACCACCAACAAGGCGAGATTACCGAGTTAACCAGAGGGTTAGGAGCACAAGCTAGTCTCCTTAGAGACCAGCAGGAGGTTCATAAGATTATTTTTGAGGGAGTAAAAGCGACTTACGAAGACTTAAAACTGTTACGCCAACAAGTAACAGAAGAAGTAAGTGGTATTAAAAGGGCAATCTGATGGCCAAGAAGATGCGGTTAAACGGCTAATGGTGACAACAAGTGCTGCTTTGGAAAAGCAGTTGATGGATCTCACGAAGAAACTCAAGGAGGATACTGAGATCATAATTGATGCAGCTAAACTTGAGTTTGATACAATCAAAGCGGATATAACTGGTCTAAATACATGGGTGCAGAGGGCAATTAACCAAGAACAGGAAGATCAAATTGCAAGTTGTGAACGCAATAAAGAATCAGTGGAAGAACTTTCTCATAGCGTCTTGACAAACAAGCGAAAAATCAAGAACCTACAGCAACAACCACCGCGATCGGTCAAAAGAACTAGGTCTATCAATCCTGAAGACGCTGAGTTCATTATTCCAGGTATTCAAGGAGTGATACCTCCTCCGCCCCCACCACCTGTACCTCCAGTCCCACCTCCAGTCCCACCACCAGTCCCACCACCAGTTCCACCACCAGTACCTCCTCCACAATGTACACCTATAAAGCGGAAAGAACCTCGAAACGTTTCTCTCCCATCTAAGTTCGATGGAACATCTAGCAAGCTCAGAGAATTCCTAATGAAGGTTAACCATACCTTTATTCGCATGCTCCCAAATGCAGATTACCAAACGACAAAGATGACAGAAAATCAAGTTCAGGTAACAGATTTCAACTAACTAAGGGAACTAGTACATGGTAGCTGGCGCTAACAAGCATAAGCAAACTCCAGTATCTACTTAAACTGTAGAAGCTGAATAAGTTGCAGTACCTTTAACAGCTTTCAAACAAGAACTTATTAATGCCCACTCAGAATCAGCACTGAAAAAAGGCATGCAAAGATTTCCCTCTACTCAAGCTGAACTTAGCACAGATGGAGAAAGGACAGTTGATCTAACGGAAAACATACCTATAAGTGAGCGTAGTAAGCACATTGATAGTGCATACTATCATGTGAACGAGATCTGGGAGAAACTGGCAAAATCATAGCACCATGCATGTACCTGGAGCACTTAAGCCAGCAGACATTGGTACCAAAGGCAGTACCTGGACTAAGCAAGTTCTCGATAAGGCACCATGCTAGCATAGAAACATAAATTCAAGCTATTGCAAATACTGCGTCTCCTAGATAGGAATATGATGATAACCAACAGAGGTACGTGTCCAAAACATATAAAGGTTTTAAAGGAGACACTGCTGAAAATAAGAAGGACCTGACCTAGGCCCCTAAAACTACCGAGAAAAAAGACAAGAACTATTAAAAAATGCATTCTACAAACGCTCTCTCTTACACTACAAATCACATAAACATATATTAGTCATTCCTAATTACATTCCACTACATGTCAAATCATGTGCTAAAATACTTACATAAATTAAGTATTTTCAGATGTTCTTCATAACCTTAATGTTATTGTTAGTTAAGTTATTAACTTTATTTTAGCTCTATTACACATGTTTACAACATATGTCAAACTATATTTTTGAGTTATACTTTTTGTTATAGTTTATTATTACCAACAACTCAAACTTGTTGAGTATGTTGTAATCATGTTGTATATGCATTTAGTACGTTCTGACAGGCACTATAGTCTGCTAGAATCATGTATATATAGGAGGAGATTCCTCCTACCTTGAGAAGATTATCAGCTCATACTTCAATCTCATTCATATATACATTCCTCAATTCTATGCTCTATAGCTCTACCAGAATGTCCTCAATACGCCCATTAGATTTGTTCTTCCTTCTCTCCTTTATTGGATACTTGGTTGAATCCTGCTGCCTGTTGTCTACAGTATATTCTCATATACCTGTATTTCAACAATAACCTCAAGGACCAGATTACCAAGCCGAAGCAGAAGACCAAGAAGTATGACGCTAAGTCGAAAATGCAGTCCAACACTTCCTTCACTGAGAAAGACAAAGAACCGGTCGAAGATAAGGTCACTTATTCTATGCACCAGGCTTGTAAGAAGGATGGTCAGTACATCAAGTGTGGGAATAAAGAGCACATGATGAAGGATTGTACTGCAGGTTGGAAACCATCGGTAGAGAATAAAGGGAAGGGTAAGGCGAAAGAGGAAACTAAGAAAGTGGCAACAGTGTCTGTAGAAGTGGCTGTGGTAATGCCACTTGAGGTTCAGTTTGGGCATATCATTAGTGAGGATGAGTTGGATTATGGGGAAAACTCGGATTATTAGGGGTGCAGGCTATCTAGTATGTCGGGTCAGATAGTCTCGCAGGATTGGTTTTCTATTTGTGTGGTGAAGAAAGGCATCCCTGTTGGCAGTTGGAAGGAGGAACATGAGGGGGAACCTATGGATATTGACCCTGTTTTAATTAGTTCTGTTTCTCGCAATTTATCTGCTTCTGCTTTCTCTTCCTTATCAAAGAAAAATGCAAAAAAAGGGACAAAAAGAAAAGCTGATGAGGAGGTGGCTCCTCTTATTAGCGCTCTCGAAAAAAGACCACGAAAGGTGGCAGTGCCGGATATTTCTTTGGATAGAATTAAGGATCTCTCTTTGGCAGGAAAATCAGGGGCTAAGGTATTGAAGCGTGAAGGATTGAAGTTTCTTATTCCTATTAATTTATCTTGGATGTATGGAGGAAATAAACATGATCTTTCTATTAATGCTTTGGTCGATACTGGTGTAGAAGCTACGATTTTCGATTTGGATTTTGTTGAACAGATGATGCTGTCTTGGGTTAAGAGGGAGAACAGACTGAGATTAGAGAGCGCCGACGGCTCGATTCTCAAGAGGTCTGGTATGGTTCAGGTTCAGAACCTGAAGATAGAAGTCCCAGATGCAAGATCAGGATGAAACAAGAAATTGGACTTGGTGACAGAGGTTGCGTGCCTCCAACTGGGTCTTCCACTCATTTTGGGGATGGATTGGATTACAGAGAACTGTGATAAGTTGTGAGTCACCGCTCCTTTTGGACTCGAACTAAAAAGACTCTTGGAAATCGAGGAGGTTACAGATTTCGCTGATTTTGATAAGGTCCTTGAACAGGCTCGATATGTTGGACTGATTGAGATAGGGGAATGGGATTATCAGAAGTTCGCCAATAGAGACGTGTACAAGGTTATGAAAATAACAGCTACTGAAAACCTCCAAGAGCTTGCTAATCGTTTGCCAACTCAGTACAAGGATTTTATTAAAATCTTTGGAAAGGAGTTACAATCAGCCCTTCCCTCACATGGTCCTCAAGACATAACAATCGAGCTGGAAGAAGGAAAGAATCCACTGTCAGGAAAGCTATACCCTCTCTCCCCTAATGAACTAGAGCTTCTCAAAGAATACCTTGATAAGATACTCCGAACCGGCAAGATAAGACCAAGCAAAAGCAGTGCTGGCGCTCCTATATTCTTTGCCAAACAACCCAGTGACAAGCTCCGAATAGTCGTGGACTATAGAGGGCACAATGCCATAACAAAAAAAGACAAGTATCCCCTACCACTTATGACTACTCTAATGGAACAAGTTGGTATATCACAGGTTTTCTCTAAACTCGATCTCAAACTCGGGTTTAATCTACTCAGAATAGCAGCAGGAGATGAGTGGAAAACAGCATTCAAGACTAGATATAGCTTATATGAATACACGGTAATGCCTTTTGGGCTTACCAATGCGCCATCTGTTTTCCAGTGACATGTTAACAATATTCTTTCGGAACGAATTGACCGAGGAATAGTTGTATACATTGATGATATCCTCATATACACTTAGACAGAGGAGGAACATGTCGAGCTTGTCCGTTGGGTACTGCAGAAGTTAACTGAGAATAACCTTTGTGTCAATATAGATAAGTACATATTTCATGTTCCAGAAGTTGAATTCGTGGGATTTAAAGTTGGCACAAAGGGGATACAAATGGGTCAGAAGAAAGTCGAGGATATCCTCGCATGGCAGGCTCCTCAGAACGTTAAAGAAGTGCAAAGGTTTATTGGTTTCGCTAATTTCTATCGCCGGTTTATTCAAGGCTTTAGTAGTTTGGCATTGCCGATTCAGACACTAACACATAATGGGGATCCTTGGAATTGGACACAGCAGTGTCAGCAGGCCTTCGATAAGCTAAAATATAGGTTTACTACTACTCCAATACTATGCCATTATCACCCAGAGCGACTAAAAATGATCGAGACAGGCGCGTCTGAGCTAGCTAAAGCTGGTATTCTCTCTCAGAAGGAACCGGATGGTCGTTGGCACCCAGTAGCATACTATTCGAAATGCTTCATCCCAGCAGAACTTAATTACGATGTCCATGATAAAGAGATGGTCGTAATTGTTAATTGTTTCCAAGAATGGAGACATTTTCTCATAGGTGCTCCGGAGGAGATAATTGTTTACACGGATCACAAAAACCTTGAGTATTTCAATTCTACTAAGATACTCAATCGAAGGCAGGCAAGATGGGCGGAAATACTGAGCCAGTTCAATTTTAGAATTATCTACCGCCCAGGTGATAAGAATGGCAAGGCAGATGCACTTTCCCGTCAGGTAGATCCTGACCTTGAAGAAGGGGGGGAGAAGCAAGACCACACAATTTGGATGTTCAAACCTGGTCAATTCCAACTGGGTACAAGTGAGGAGAGTCTAGCAACGCGCCGAATTATGGCAGTGAAAGCCTCATAAACAGAGGAATCAAATTGGTCAAAGGAAATCCAAGAGGCTGGCCTCGAAGATGATAAATGGTTAGGGATTCAGAATGTGTTGAAGTTTGGCAAGGAGTACCTAGGTCTAGAGCACTTTGGTTTGGAGGATGACATGGTAACCTATGAACGTCGCTTATATATTCCTGACAATAACTCTCTTAAGTTGAAAGTGGCTTTCCAAAGTCATGATGCTAAAGTTGCAGGACATTTTGGACGTGACAAGACCCTCGAGTTAATGAAACGAAATTACTACTGGCCAAACATGGAAGATTGGGTACGAGAATATGTTCGTACATGTGATGCTTGGCAACGAAATAAGACTGCTCGATACAAGAAATATGGCAAGCTCGTACCTCTTCCAATTCCCTATAGGCCATGGGAACATATTTCGATGGATTTCATTACTGATTTACTACTAGTGAAAGGGTACAATCAAATATGGGTGATTGTTGATAGGTTTACTAAGATGTCGTACTTTATTCCTTTAAAGAACCGAAAGGCAAAAGAGTTGGCTGCGATATTCGTCAAAGAGATTTGGAGACTGCATGGGCTACCAAAGAGGGTAGTATCGGATAGGGATTCGGTATTTACAAGTTCGTTTTGGATGGAAGTAATGCGGTTATTAGGAGTTGAGTTGGATAAGTCCTCGGTATATCACTCCTAGACCGATGGTTAAACGGAGTGAGTTAACTAGACCCTAGAGCATTATCTACGGACGTATTGCTGTTGGGATCAGGATGACTGGGTCGAGTTATTACCATTTGCCGAGTTCTGTTATAATAACACTGTCCACTCTAGTACCAAACTCACTCCTTTTTATGCAGTATATACTCAACACCCCGAGAACAACTTCCAGAACCCAACTGAAGCCTCAACCGAGTCGAACAACCCGGAGACAGGCAAGACGGTCGAAACCATGGACACAATGAGATTGGCTATGAGGGAAAATATGAAGGCGGCATAGGACCAGATGTCAAAATACTATAACCTTAAGGTAGCAGAGAAGGAACCGACATTCAAAGTGGGAGATTGGGTTATGATCAACGCAAAGAATATCAAAACAAGGCATCCGACAAAATAGCTTGACTACAAACTACGAGGGAAGTTTAGAATTAAACGGCTTATTAGCACTTATGCCTATGAGTTAGAACTCCCTCCAAGTACAGGCAAAACTTACTCAGTTTTTCATATTAGTTTCTTGGAACCCTACCACCTTAATACCACAGTCGGCAGACGCTCGCCAACACCCCCTGCAGCGGATCTTGAAGAATCGGAGTACCAGATTGAGAAGGTTAGGACAAGCGAGCTCAAAAAGGGACGAGTAATGTATTTAGTTTCTTGGAAGGGTTATGGTCCTGACGATGACACATGGGAACTATATGAGAACTTGAAGGATGGAGGTGCTGAACTCGTTCGGAAATTCCATCTGGATAACCCTCGTAAGCCTCGGGACCCTGATGTTATTTTATGAGGATTTTTCTTTTTTTCCTATTGGTAGGTATTAGGTTTTTTGAATTATCTTTATGTTTTTGATACCTGTATTTCTTATGCTATAGCTTTGTCCCAGGGGTGCAATGAGACGTACGCTACTGTGTTTCGGTAGTCGTATATGAGGACTGGTCCTCAAGCCCCATCCATTGTTGTTAGTGATAATAATGAGTCTGGCTGCATGATCAATTAGGTTCTTGCGGACAAGAACTTTAAGGGGGGGGGCACTGTCACGGGGTGACATCCAGCCCTACCATAGGTACTTGTGCCCTTATAGAACGACCCTAGAATATCCATATGGACTCTAGGTACACTCATAGTAGTGTGGTGCAAAGGTTTCTAATATTTATCTATAGGATAATTATTATTAACGGGTATGAACCTCGGAGAGGTAAAGAATTATTACAGATAGTTCTAACTCTTATGGAACGTCCATAGACCCTTGAGGGAGCTACGGTTTAAGTTTCATAACAATCCAAATAACGGTTCTATAGTTATACCCAGATCAATATATACTATATGTATATATACTACTAGCTGGAAGCTATTACCCTGAACTCTTGGCGTTACCCTGAAACCTGAATTATTACCCTGAACTGCAGGAAAATAATTTGGTAAAAATAAATAAAAAAATGAAGCCATGAAGGCGTACTTTAGACCAAAGTGCGTCCGGTGACACTATAAGGGAAGTGACTTAGGGAGTGGGCCAAAGATAGGGCGAAAATAAAAAGTTCTCCGAATTTATATTTCCAACGTTCTATCTAGGCCTACTCAACGCCCTGATTCCATTTCTGAAATCCTTTTTATGATTGGAGTAAAACTCATGGAGTTAATAGCCTTTTAAATAAGGTGTAATAAGCCCACGAGGAGGTTTACCTACTATTGGTAATAACTCCATGAATAAGTTAGGTATCGAGATTAGCTAAGATTCTCTAATCTTCATTGCGATAAGACCTTACCAATGATAGTTTGTTTGTGACCCACGGTTCTCTATTCATAGAGTTATGTGCAGTTGAAAATAATTTTTTAATGGACACTAGACCTTACTAAGTGAATACTGCCGGAAGGTCAAATAAATGACCCTATGATACTGTTAAGAAACGACTTAATGGCATCGTCGGTTTTGGTAGGCTATCGGAAGAGGAGTTTAGTTGTTTTGGCTGGGTATTCATTAATAGGGCTAGAGAGCTTTAAGCGAAGTTTTAGTATGTATGCAGACATGGGATATTACTCATTGTTTAGGTTAGTAACCTGTGACAATGAGCGCAGATAGCACCTGCATTAACAAAAGGTGTGGATGGCATAACACTTAGAATTAATTAATTCGAAAGTGACAGGTAGGGCACGCGTCCCCAAAATATTTTATCAAAGAATATCTATAACCACCGCGCGTTATAAATAGTGCTAGTAGTTCCCGGTTGAATTTTGATTCTACCATCAAGAGTATTCGAAAGCAAGAGCACCTCGAGTACACGAAGCCTACAAAGTTCTAAGTCTAAGTTAACTTTACGTTCAAGCGATATCGGATTTATTTTGTGTTGCGAAATAAGATCTTTCGTGAGGAACTATTGTGGAATTGAACTTTACTGCCATAGAATATTATTCTGTGTTGCGGAATAGTTATTGTTGTGGCAGACAGAGTACGGCCGTTCTATTTTGTAGTTGCAAGAGCACTATAAGTGATAATAGGGCCCCCTTGACACCTATAAGAAGAGCAAGAAAAACTGCAAAAGATTGGCAAGATATAGTTGGAACTCGGAAATCTCAGTGAGAATCAGTTCGGAGGAAAATATTTGCTATAGGAGCCGACTCAGACCACCCAACCGATGAACAAGCTCATAACTCTCTACAAGCCACCGAATAGGCTGAAGCTCGAGCAAAAGAGCATGAGCAGCTAAATCGATATGGGGTATATACTAAGATCAACAAATCTGAAATCCCTGAAGGAATATGGATTATAGATACCAAATGGGTATACTTAGTCAAAAGAAATGCAAATAGAAGCATCGAGAAATATAAGGCTCATAAGGTTGGAAGAGGATTTACTTAAGAAGCCAGTGTCAACTATGATGAAATCTATGCACAGATGATGCGTCCTGAGACACTCAAAATCCTTCTAGTTATTGCTCTTCACTGAGAATAGGCAATCTGACAATGGGATATTGTAGCCGTATACCTACAAGCTCTCCTCAAACATGATGTCTATATTACCGATATTAATGAAGAAGGCGAAGTCGAATACTGGAAGCTCAATAAAGCTCTCTATGGCTTAAAGCAAGCAGCACATGAGTGGTTTAAGACCATCTGCGAGATTCTCAGCACCTTCGGTATATACCAATGCATAGGCGATGAAGGTACCTATACCAACTGCAACAATAACCTTATTATCGGCCTTCATGTCGATGACCTCATCAGAATCGCATCTACAGAGGATGACCTTGATAAAGGTGAAGTACGAATAGAGGAAAGGGTAGAACTAGATAAGCATAGGAAGCCATCAAATATGCTAGGGATGGAGTTGCAATAGTTGGAAGAACAGGTTATACTAATACAAACTCGTCTTATAGAATCCATGACGAAGAACTTCCTAGCTGGTAGTCCTGGAGGAAAGTGATCTCTACCGCTCGAACAACAGCAATATGCGAGCGACAGAAGCCATGAAGAAGTGATGAAATATCAGTCAGTAATTGGGGGACTACTCTTTATAGCACGGATGACAAGACCCGAGATATCGATATATGTCAATCTCCTAGGGTGAAGGACCAAGGACCATACTCCAAAGTACTACCAAACAGCTCTCCATGTCTTGCAGTATTTGTACTCAATCAAGTACGATGGGCTGCAATTAAAGAAGCGAGAAGCTAAAGAGTTGGTAGTTAATATATTCGCAGATGCCTCATACAGAGGAGAGGAAGCCTGATCACAGACAGGAGTCCTAATGATACTGGAGAACCAACTGGTAGGATGGTATAGCTGGAGGCAGGATATTGTTACCCTGTCCATCACCGAAGGGGAATACATCAGCAACTGCAAAGGAGCAAAGGACGCAGCTTGATTGAACCAATTCCTCTTAGAACTAGAGATAACAAATATGCTGACTCTAGTGACAGACAGTGAAGAAGCCTACAATCTCAGTAAGGCTACCAAGTTTGTACGGAGGAGCTAGCATATAGAGTATTGATTCTACTATCTCTGGCAGCAAGTGTGGCTGGGACGCTTAAAGATATAGACATTCCCAGGGAAAGACAACCCAGCCGATCTCCTGACGAAACTCTTGCCTATGACCTCTGTGAATGGCTGGAAAGACAAATGGATATTGACAGCAACGACACACCGATCCTAGACATGACAGAGGAAGAACTGATAGCAGCAGCGATAGATGTATAGAGGCTCGAGTAGGGGAGAGTGTTGGGATTACCCTTGGCCCAAGTAGTCACTAGCTGGAATAGGACAGTTTGAATTCTGCATAGGAAATAAGGGAAGGGCAAGGATCCCAAAGAGGCTGGTCTCAATTAGGGAAAGTAGGATATAAGGAGCTGGAAAGGTCGTAGGGGTTTTTGTGAAGATAGAGCACTAGAACCGTAAGCATTCAGACTTATAGCGATATCTAGATAACTCTCCAAATTTGAATATACATCTCTCTTCATGATTCCTCGCTCATATAACCTTGTAATCTTACATACCCTATCCAACTTACTCGGTATTTGACTACTCCTCTATTTTTATGGGAGTCTACTATGGATTCAACTTCGAAGACATCAGGCTCATCCTTATCTATATCTTGGGGTTCATCTCATTATCTGAAGAGCTTAAGGAGGGTAACATGAACGACATTGTGCTATCGTGTACCTTGTGGAACTTCGAGCCTGTATTCATGTGAACCAATAGCTTCAATAACCTTATAAGGCTCTATCTATTTATTGGTTAAAGAATGGTTGTTTCTAGCTCATATCTATAAGTTCCAGCAGTCAACCAGTACCCAGTCATTGATAGCAAACTTGCATGCCTTCTCAAGGTGAATAGCACTTCATTTGTGGTTAATTTGCTTCAGGGTATTATGAATCTGGTTGTGCACTTGAGTCATTCGGTCTAGCCATTCTTCGGCAGTGGGAGAGGAGAATTCATAGTCATTGGAGAGGTGAATGGTGTATGGGTCAAAGCTATAGAGACTTCAGTAAAGAGAGTATTTGTGAGTGGAATGGGAGGCAGTATTGTAGGCAAACTCAGCTAGAGGTAGCCATTATTTCCAGTAGGCTTGCCTATCATGATAGTAGATGTGGAGGTATTACTTGAGTGTCTGAACTGCTTGTTCAGCAAGTCCATCGGTCTGAGGATGGTAGGCAGTTGAGAGGCGGAAGGTGAGGCTGAGCTTTTGGTTTAGCTCTTTGAGGAATCGAGAGGCAAACTGTGGACTACGATCAGAGGTGATATATTGAGGAAGGTTATAGAGTTTCCATATCTCACTGATATAGATATCTGCAATGTCGGATGCTGTCCAAGTAGTTTTGGCCAGAATATAGTGTGGTACCTTCGTAAACCGGTCCATAACAACTAGTATTGTATTAAAGCCTTTTGACTCTGGTAGCTCACCAACGAAGTCCATAGCTATTTCCTTAAAGGAGCATTCTCCTATTAGCATCAGTACCAACTTCATTTGTCTGCTATGCTTATCTGCTTTTGCCTTCTGACACTTAGTACATCCTGCTATATAATTCGCAATATCTTCCTGCTATTTATCCCATATAAAGTTCCTTGATACTAGCTCTTGAGTACGATGTCTTCCCTAATGTCCTACCACTTGACTATCATGATATTATTTTAGCACTTCCAACTTGCACTCTAGGGATATGACCCATAGTCCATCCTTCCTTTCCCATCCCGCAATATCTATCTCTTCTACCTCAATGTCTTCTGCATTCTCTTCATACTCTTCCCCAAGTACCATCAGCTGTCTATCTTCGAAAAATCTGGCATCCATACCAGACTTCTCTTCCTCTGAATGTCTAGATAGGCCATCTAGCTTTCCTATCTTCGATCTAGGTTTGTAGTGAATAGTATAGATGAACTCTGACATGTAGAAGTACCACATAGCTTAGCAGGAGTTGAGCTTCTGCTTCGTATTAAAGTACTACAACCCTTGATAGTCTGTATAGATGTTCACCTACATACCTACTAACCAATCTCACCATTTCTGGAAGTAATCCACAATTGCAAATAACTCTTTATCATAGATAGGCCAATTGCGTTGTGCTGCAAAGAGGGTTTTTACATGGTACTCGATGAAGTGAAGCTGCTTTCCTCCATTGACAATATAGTATTATGAGAGGATACCAGCAATAGCTTGATTACTAGCATCAGTCTCCATAATTATCTCGAGTTGTTTATCAAACTATGTAAAGATAGGGGCTGTAAGGAATAGTTCTCGAAGGTCATCAAAAGCTTGCTGTTGTTCGTATCCCCAACTGAAGGGAACATCTTTAGTTAAGTCAATTAAAGGGCGTGCTTTAGCACTATAGTTGATAATAAATTGATAGTAGAAGTTAGCAAAGCCTAAGAATGCTTGTACCTCCTTCTTCTTGGTAGGAATAGGCCATTGGGATATGGTTTCGAGCTTGAAGGGATCCATTCGGACTTGTTGACCATTGACAATATGACCAAGGAATAAGGTCTCCCGGATATGGAATTCTGACTTCTTGAGGTTGACTGCTAACCCATGTTGGATGCATTGCTAGAGAACTTTTTTGACTAGCTGCTGATGCTCCTCTTCAGTCTCTCCTCTATAGATGAGGATATCGTCCAAGTACTAGATATATCCTTCCATATCCTTGAAGATCATATCTATCATCTCTTGAAAGGTAGCAGGTATATTAGTCAACCCGGATAGCATAACAGTATACTTGAATAGTCCCTTCTTTATCCTGAACACTATCTTCTACTCATCCCCTGATACAATCCTAATGACGTTATACCTATTCTTAAGGTCCAATTTCGTAAACCACTTGCCTCCTTTTGTCTTATCTAATAATTCACTGATAAGAGGGAGGGGGTATTTGTTTGGGATAGTAAGTTGATTGAGGGCTTAATAATCGACACAGATCCTTAGGGATCTATCCTTCTTGCGTATAAATAGGATTGGTGCACCAGTAGCAGAGTGGGAGCGTCTTGCCTTATCTGAAGGTAAAGCTTCTTGAAGGTAGGCTTGCAGGGCTTCATCTTCTTCCCATATAGTCTTGTAGATACCTCTGGTAAGTATCTTTATGCTTGGGTCTTGGAGGGGGATATAGTGGTCCCAGGTCTTGTGTTGAAGGAGTCTGGCTGCCTGTTCTATGGAGAATACCTGTGCGTAACCAGAGTATTGTTTGCTGGCATCAATAATAAGCACAATCTCACTATCTTCTAATGGCTCGAGATCCAAATCCAAAACTTTAACAGAAGAAATCTATCTAATAGAACATAGAATAACCAAACCTGTAGAGACCAGCCTCAGGCACCTGTCCTGAGTATCCACTGAGAATCCATTTTCCTCCAACTAAGATAACCCCAAGATAATATCTTTCTTCCCAATATCCAAAACTTCAGCATCCATCTTGAACTTACCCAAAAAATGAGAAGAGGAATCCAACATATCAAACCTAGCATTAAGCATATATTTTTCTCCAGAAATCCGAGATCTATCACCCTGCCTAACCCAAACTTCTCGAGCCCTTTTTCAAACTCCCAACTTAATTGCCAACCTTTTCCCAACAACTGGAACACTAGCTCTGGAGTCTATTACTGCTTCTACCTCTTCACCAGGTGTCACGGGGTGACATCCAGCCCTACCATAGGTACTTGTGCCTACATAGAACGACCCTAGAATATCCATACGGACTCTAGGTACACTCATAGTAGTGTGGTGCAAACGTTTCTAATATTTATCCATAAGATTATTATTAGTAACGGGTATGAACCTCGGAGGAGTAAAGAATTATCACAAATAGTTCTAACTCTTATGGAACGTCCATAGACCCTTGAGGGAGCTACGGTTTAAGTTTCAGAACAATCCGAATAACGGTTCCCTTTCTTTTTTGTATGATACTCAGTCTCTTTGGTAGCACATAGTCTGGTGTTAAACCACCGTGATCCCTATATAAATCTCCTACGCGTACCCCACATATCTTCCGTCGCCCTTAAATAACTACGTGTCTCACCTCCTATAAAACTCCACGTGTATCTCATGTCACCCTTAAATCACCACGTGCCCCCTCTCACGTATATAAAATTCCCACGAATATCCCACGTAATCTCCGTCGCCCTTAAACCACCACGTAACCTCACGTGGCCCACATAGTGATGTAGTACTACGTCTAAAATAAAACGACTACCTATTGATAAGGCGTTGTGTCTTACTATAGGATATCGTCATTTCAAGTTAAGGTGTTATCAAGGAGTGCTTTCTAGAATAAAGCGTTGTGTTTTATTTAGGATATAGTGAACTTGCATTTCAATTGAATCTGAATCTTCAAACATCCGAAGCACATGAGCTCCACGAGAACGAAAGCTTATGAGAACTACCATCTTAGTTTAAGTTGGCCCTTGATGATCATGATAAATATTACGTGCCACCAACATCTATAAGAAACTATTTTATAAAACCCCTGCGCGCGGGATGGACAGTGAAAGCTTAATTAATTAAGATTCATAATACGGTAGGTGTGGAAAACAATTGCGTCCACGATAGACGCGAGCAACAGTGTCCAATGATTGGATTTGTTACTCATAATAGGGTACAGACGTATATATGATTTTGAAGCGAATTTCGAGAAATCGGGATAATTGCTTATGGGTCGGCTTTGTTGATTTGAATAGAAGGCTATAGGATGGTTTTGGCTGCTACGGTAATTCAATAGTGAATTGTCATAGTATCCCAGTAAATAAACTCGAAGGCCGTCATAAGTGAATCATCCCAGATCACAGGTAACTTTTTGATAAAAGTTGACGTGTATTGAGATACTTATCTCTTGGCACCCAGTGTTTGTTTGATAGTAACCATTCAAGAATAACGTTACTTCTAATATCTTAGAATCAAGTAGAGCTATGGATTGAATAAGTGTCTCAGTAATGGTTATCATCCATTTGGAGGAGTATCCGAATAATGTGGAATAATTTTCTGATTATTGAGGTACTCAAAATGAGACTAGTATTTTTCCTAAAGTCTTTACCTTAGTCCCGCAGCTCATCCGGATTTATCTTGGAACTTTTATATTTAAGCCTCTTGAAAAATAAAAGCGGGATAGAAACCGGATGAGGGGTTCAGCGAAGGGAATATCACAGTGGCCTGCGTGAAACCAGATTTCATGCGGGAGTACCGAAGTAAAAAAATAAATAAAAATGGCTTAATAAAAGGACGTCAAGTCCCATTATTAAGTCCAAAGTCCCATTGCGGTTCTCAAGTCCCATTAGTCGAAGGTCGATCATCATATATATGTATATCATATATAACTAGACCCATATTGATATCTTGGCAATAAGCCTACCAATACTTTGAATTTGGCATCGAGGGAGTTCCCGGATACCTGCAAGGTATTCTCAATCTTGGTAGGCATTATTAAGAAATGGGGAGGCTCCAAGTATGGGTAATTATTATTAATAGGATATCTATTTATAATCTTTGCAAACGTGGTGTGGTGATACTCACATGGATCTCAGGTATACCTATAAGATCCCAGCAAGATATTCCCGGGTTCATGGATATCATCCCGACCTACAGTGGGGCACTGTCACCCGAATAATATGGAATAATTTTTCCGATTATTGAGGTACTCAAAATGAGGCTAGTATTTTTCCTAAAGTCTTTATCTTAGTCCTGCAGTGCATCCGGATCTATCCTGGAACTTTTATATTTAAGCCTCTTGAAAAATAAAAGCGGGATAGAAACCGGATGAGGGGTTCAGCGAAGGGAATATCACAGTGGCCTGCGTGAAACCAGATTTTATGCGGGAGCACCGAAGTAAAAAAATAAATAAAAATGGCTTAATAAAAGGACGTCAAGTCCCATTATTAAGTCCAAAGTCCCATTGCGGTTCTCAAGTCCCATTATCGAAGGTCGATCATCATATATATGTATATCATATATAACTAGACCCATATTGATAT
>ML121729.1:0-15623 GCA_003788615.2 Terfezia boudieri ATCC MYA-4762
AATGAAGACTCTACTATGCATATATTTATAGTACGATCGCGCGTATATTCGGAGGCGGCTATTTCTTGGCGGTTATTTCAAGGCGGTTATTCAGAGGGCTGTTCGCTACGTTAGGGGCGTGAGTTCACCCATGAAGTGCGTCGGGACAAAGTCAAATTTTAGGCTTACGTTGCAGGCACGGGAGTCTCTGCCAAGTACGTCTAGATAAAGGTTGTTTAAGGCTCGCGTTACAGACACAGGCAAACCTGCCACGCACTAGTCTTACGTCCCAGGAGGCGGAGTAAAGTTCAACTGCGTCCCGACGCATCCGCAAAAGCATTAACGTCCTGATTTAGAGTTTTCGTCCCGAGCGTCCTGTGCGTCCTGTACGTCAGGACGCATAGGACGCAAATTTCATTCTTGCTGATGAAGACCCAATCACAATGCAGATGCAGTAAAGAGGATGATTGGGTTAATAAACAAGGAAGGAAGAATTTTGGATCCAGACTTGACTGTGGCTGAGTAGATGGAGGATCATGAATTAACATGGCACTACATAAAAGAGATGGGAAAAGATACCCTTTATGGAGACCTTTACCTAAGGTTAAGAAAGGGAGAAAAAGTTCCTACTGCTAAGGTTGTTAAAGGATTCATGTACCTACTCAAAAAGACCACATGGAAAATGGTAATACCAAGAGGACTTCAGTTAAAAGGTATGTCAGCAAAAGAATTCCTGATACAGCAAGCCCATGCTAATACTGGACATGGAGGCTTGTCAAAAACCTTTGAAGAACTGAATAGTAACTATGTCTGGCAGAATTCCTACAATGAGACACACCAATATGTCCAAAGCTATGAGATCTGCCAAATCACAAAAGGATCTACACAGAAACCCATGAGTCTCCTAACACCACTCAATATACCAATAAGACCCTGGGGAAGTATTGCTATGGATTTTCTTAGTATGGAACCTGTCATGATACCCTGCATAAGCATTATTTATGGTTATAAGACCAATGAACATCCCTCGCCACACATGTTAATATTCCATAAGCTATTAGTCATTTCTGATAGGCATTCTGACTTTACTTATCTTATACCTATTGTAGAGAATATTAATACACAAGGAGTTATTGATATCTTTGAAAGATTCATAAAGCCTAGTGTAGGATTTCCTTATGAAATTATTTCTGATCAAGATCCCCTGTTTATGTCATCAGAATTTCAAGAGTGGCTTGGTAAGAATGGAATTTTGCATCAAGCATCTTCCACTTATCATCCTCAGACAGATGGAGCAAGTGAGAGGAAAAATAGAACTATTATTCCTATGTATGCTGCCAAGAAGTTGGAAGGACTCAATTGGGTTGAAGCAACACCTTCTGTTCAAACAGAGGTGAATGTAAGAGTTGGATCTTCTAGGAAGAAGTCACCTTTCCAGATATAGGATGGGCTACCAACCCAAGCTGTCAGCATCTTCTCTCCCTCACCCTATTCAAGTCTATTCAGACCCTACCACCAGATTCTATGAAGCTGCTGAAAATCTCACCAAAGCCAAAGAAAGCCAAATTCAGCAAGCCAACAAACACAGACAAGCATCTCCTAGCTACAAAGCTGGTGACCAAGTGATGCTATCCACCAAGAATCTCCCTGCCAGGTACCACACATCCAAGCTATCCCCAAAATGGATTGGACCCTTCTACATTATCCACTATTACCCATGGAGCCAGACAGCTAAACTGGACTTCACTGACTTTCCTGACCTGAACAATATTGACAACAAATTCCACACTTCATTACTTAAGCCTTTCTTCCAGAATCCTATTCAACTGTTCCCTACCAGAGATCAACCTCAACCAGGACTAGTTAAGGAAGATAGGTATGAAGTGGAAAAAGTATTGGAATTTAGGTCAGCACCTAAAACAGGAAAGTTACAGTATTTAGTAAAGTGGGAAGGGTGGCCAAACAAGTACAATGAATGGGTACAAGAAGAGGCAGTTGACTTAGGATTGAAATGAGACTTTTGGCTGAATGGTAATAAGGGAAGAACCTTTAAGAAAAGGAAGATCACTAATTACAAGGCTGGTATTCACAAGACCAGGCAAGAAACCCTTGACATGATTAATAATGAGAGGAAGAAGGTACTAGCTGCCCCAGTCTCTACTAATGCCCTAAAAGTTAGTGAGCAAGAGGAGGAAAACTTCCAGAAGTTCTTTAAGTCAATAATTGATAGACTGGATGTTGGAACAGTTAGGAAAGTTTATGGACCTCCTCCCCCTCCTGATATGCAACTTCCTAAGGAATATGTACCCCTTTACTATTATGATGATTTAGTTCTTACATATAATCATGTATTAGATGAGGATAAGACATTTTTGGGAAGTATGGGAACCCCTTTCAAGCTTTACTAATCATGTACATGAATCCTCTATCCCTGTTTAATTTCTTAGGATGGACTTTTTATCTAAACAGGGAGGCATGTAAGGAAGTGGATTAGTCAGTTACCCTAAATAACCCTCTACCCTACAACTTATGTAATTTCTTATGTTAAACTCAACAAGTACCCAAAACAATGGGCTGTCTGCCTTGTTGACTCATATATTTCACATGATTCATATGTTGAGTCATAACTGTTGTTGATTTCAAAGCATGTATGAGTCAGAGACTGAGCACTGCCACTGCACTGCCTCAATCCTGACTCACACCTCTGTGGAGGAAATGCATATATACCAGATTCATTCCCCTAAGGAATGGACTGGACAGACTCAAGTAAGTAGAGATAGATACAATCAATATAAGAGTTCCACTGGTTAATCTATTAGTGCCTTTGGCACTCTACCATTTCTATATCTACAATATTACCTAAGTACACATGAGCTTAAGAACTATTATCACTACATTAGTTATCACTCCCTTTGTAGTAATATTCTTCTTAATCTTCATCTGCACTATTTAGAGATAACTGGCTTAAGATCTTATCTTATCTAATCAGATCAGATCTTATCAGATTATCCTAAACCCTCCTACAATACATTACAGGAGGGTACTTGAGAAAGTGTAAAGCCAGCGTTAGATACGATGTGATTAAGGGATAAGAACGCACAAGTTTTACTAAAGTCGAAAGGACAGTGCTTGACATTAGGAACAGTTTGCATAGCGTTTGATTGCAAATGTACAGAGTGTAAAATGGGAATACGTTGCAAGCAAGAGTACTACGACAGTCACGTTGTAAGAATGAGATCTAAATATAACACGGAGTTTTACAAATTGGCGTTATATGCTCGCCATGCACACAATGCAATCTAAAATTTTTCTGATACATCCTTCTTCTTAACAAACAAGATGGGTGCATCTACAGTAGATAAAGAGAAATAAATAAATCCTTTGGACAGGTTTTCCTCTAGCCATACTTTAAAAGCCTCTAACTCTGGTTTTGATAGGGAGTATAAAGGTTCAAAAGGGGGAGTAAATCCTTCTTAAGAGGAATTTTATAGTCGTAAGGTCGATGAGGGGGGAGGATTTCTGCAACAGCCTTCTTAAATAATGGAAGAAATTCATGGTATTCAGAAGGTACTAGTTTCTTGATCTTATCCTCCTCCATCTTAGGTTGTTGTTTAGGATCTTTTAAAGCTATGTTAAGTTCATAGAGAGTTGTCCAGAAGGCTATTTCTACCTGTTTTACTTTTTTAACTAGGTGACTAAAGGTTGATCCTACAATAAGGGCAATTTGAGGGTTTTGTGGAACTGGAATTGAGATACCTCTTATAGTTGTGGGCTTTTCACAATAGTAGTAGAGGCAAAAATTAGAATTGAAAGTAATAGTATTCTTAGTGAAACAGATATTCACATCATGGTGTCATAGCTATGGAAGTCCTAATACTATAGGGTAGTGGCCTAATTTGATGATGAATAGTGGAAGCTTCTCTTAGTGCTGAGCAATTATTAGCTTTAGCTTGCTAATATATGTGATTGTCCCTGACTCAATTAGTTACCCATTAATAACTTCTAGTATTCGAGGATTATTGAGTTTATAAAGGGAGAGTTGGTAATGGCTTACAAATTCCTGGTCTACAAATGTATAACCCATTGCTCTATAGTCTACAAGGGTATGAGTAAGGATTCTAGAACTATTATCATTTAATTCACAGCTAACTACAAGGTGATTCCCATCCAAAAACTCTTCCTCTGAAGACTATAAAGACGAACTAGAAATGCTTAAAGAGCTTAGTGATTTATTCTGCCTCAACTCAATACCATCCCTCTAAGATAAGGCTACTCTTTTGCCTGTTCCCCAACTTTTAGTCCTTTATTTATAGTTTCTATAACTGTTTTGGCAGCTTGTAGAGTATGTTCTTGTACTTGTGGGCAGGTTCTGACCCCATATCCCATTCCTCTATAATAGAAGCACCTCCCTTCAGCTATTCTCTTTATTTTTTCCTCTGGAAATATCTTCTTTCTTCCTGCAGACAAATCTATGGGCCTAGGGTGGGTACTTGTAGCTATAGAAGTAGAAGGAGTTTGGACTCTTTGGAGGTTAATTGGAGTAGGAGCGGTAGAGTGTAATATCATTCAGGGCGTTGGTCTAACATGATTACGCATTTGGGTTTGTAGTACATGACGATGAGTATCTAGCCTTTAGCAAACTTCTATATACTCGTTAAACTCCATAGGCTCAGGATGTATGGCGAGGAGATCTTATTGTAGTTGGTAGGAAAGTCCGCGCTTTAGAGCTACCAACTTAGCCATATTATCCCAACTCATCTCAGCTGTATATCATTGAAATTTGGCAAAATAAGCAGTGAACTTCCTGGCTCTCTGAGTCATTGTTTATAGTTTGTACTCTATATAGGCTACTTGATTTGGATTACTGAATGCATTTTCGAGAATGGTAATAAGTGCTGCTAGGTTAGTCAAGTTTACCAAATCGTTTTCAAGATAAGGGGTAACCTGATCTAGTATATCTTCAGCTAAGGAATTTACTACTAGTCAAAGTTTTCCTTGTTTATTAGCATAAGTAGCAGCCTTTCGCCGTAGTTGGGTAAAGAAAGGATGTAGCTTATTTCAGTCTTTTCTAGAGAATTTTTCTGGGTTAGGTATCTTCTCTGAATGACCTTCTCCTTCTTCTGGTTATAACCAAGCCAAAGTTGTATTAATAGTCTTTATGTTTCCTAACTATATTTGAAGCTCATTAATCACTATCTCTTGAGTAGTTACTTTATCTCGTAACTTTTGAGTGGCTGTGCATAAGATTGTATCTTCTTGTTGCTATGCTGTGAGTTGATTCGTTAAGTTCATTACTTGAGTTCATAATCTTATGACATCTTGTCATTAGTCTGGTAGCCCTAGTAGCTGATCTAGTAGAGTAATGGTTTCATTGAGTATTCTAGTGTAGTCCTAGTTTACTGAGTTCAATGTAGTTCGC
Source organism: Terfezia boudieri ATCC MYA-4762 (assembly GCA_003788615.2). Classification (NCBI taxonomy): domain Eukaryota; kingdom Fungi; phylum Ascomycota; class Pezizomycetes; order Pezizales; family Pezizaceae; genus Terfezia; species Terfezia boudieri. Next base: position 5,399 of record ML121729.1, read on the forward strand.
AAACTAGGAACTAGATCAACAATAGCAGCGAGCAATTCAACAACGGGCTGAGTCATTGTTCATAGCTAGGGGTTGTACTCAGTAGAGTGCATTGATGCAATAGAGTGTAATGGCATAAGTTGTTGGCTATAGCTATAACTAAAGACGTAACTTCAAGGAGTGTATAAAGATGGGACTATAACTGTAGATTGAAGTATTAAGACAAAAGGCAGAGTCTATATTACCAAGGTTATAATACAAGACATTGTGTAAGGAATAAGAACAAGATACAATAATTACAGCTTCCTATATATATGATTGCTATAGCTCAAGGAGTGGTGTCTAGCTAACTTGACGTCACCTGCGATCCCAAGTGATACTCTACGATCCACCTCTCTAATCCTTTCTAGTATTAAGACACTCACTTAACAGCACCAACTCAGGTGGGAAGGTATTTACTGATCCGGGTTGGAAAATCAACCTGCTATTAGCTAACACTCAAACAAGTCTATTCGAGTGTCAAATACGGGGCTGACACTCGAACAAGCCTGTTCGAGTGTCAAATACTTCACAAGTAAATTCAAATACCACACTGATAATCAAACAAGCCTGTTCGGGTGTCAAATACTACACTGACACTTGAACAAGCCTATTCGGATATCAAATACTTCGCAAGTAAATTCAAATACCATGCTGACACTCAAACAAGCCTATTCTGGTGTCAAATACTACTTCACAAGTAAAGTAACACCATAATACTTTTAAAGCTTTACTAGTACTTGCCTTATATAAATTTCATCTGTAAAACTTTTCTTGCATTGTAATATACTACCAAGTATTGTAAAGTTATTTTATCTTATACTCATTTATCAGTAACTATATAGTTTGCATTAGGTATATTAGATACTTTGAATACCCTATAGTAAAACTTAATGTTATGATATAGATATATTTCCTCTTATTATCTGAATGTACTATAATTATATCTAATATTGCTAAGGTTACAGTTACTTTGGCTGCCCCTATACACTCCTACTCTGACTTTCTATATTTTATAACTCTTCTACTATAGAGTAACTTTACTAATATACCTTTATCCTTTCTATCCTTCCAAATACCCTTAATCTATTATTTTCATTCTCATACTATTGCTACTCTATTTCTTCCTTTTATGGTATCCATCTCCTCATCCCCCTTCTAATGTTCATTGTTTAGTCCTATGCCCTTCCTTTATAAGTTGCCAATTCTACAAAAGCCGGTTCTGCTGGTTCTAATACGACATATTACATTCCTATTGTCACTATCCCACATTTGTCACTATCCCACATTTATCTTTCTAATGTTTCTAAACTGAGCCCTTGTATTCCTAACCTGTTGTAAGGAAGTGGATTAGTCAGTTACCCTGAATAACCCCCTACCCTACAACTTATATAATTTCTTATGTTAGGCTCAACAAATACCCAAAACATTGGGCTGTCTGCTTTGTTGACTTATGTATTTCACATGACTCATATGTTGAGTCATAAGTGTTATTAATTTCAAAGTATGTATGAGTCAGAGCCTGAGCACTACTACTGTACTACCTCAAGTCTGACTCACCCCTATGTGGAGAATTAGCATATATCTCCTTTCATTCCCCTATGGAATGGGGGGAAGAGACTCAAGCAAGTAGAGATAGATACAATCAATATAAGAGTTCCACTGGTTAATCTATTAGTGCCTTTGGCACTCTCTAACAACTATCTTTATTCTTGACTAAGTATAATATGTTCAAGAGAATACTTATCAATACTATCTTCTATATTTAGTGTGCGCCACGGGGCAAGTCGGTCCGAGTTTCTCACCCTGACAACTCGTTCGTCTATCGACTCGCCTCGGTCTCTGCCAACCGCAACTCGCCTCGGACCACTTCGCCGATTAATCGGTGATCTACAGATTACTCGCCAAGATTTATGACTAACCTGCTTCATACTCGGGCATCTGCCAAGCCCCGACCCAGGCGCGGTATGCGCCACGGCCTCGCCTAGACTTAAGCATGGAACGTTAGGCGACTAGAACCCCGTCTGTTCTGGGACCTTGGATCTCCAACGAGCCTTTATTGTTCAGTCCACAAGCAATATGTATCTACCTTCCCTACAAGAGAAGCCAACTACGTGGAATGAAGTGATCCAATAATTCAGGACGTTTGCGCGAATAAGTATAACAAATATCTATAGTATTTCTCAATGTTTATGTACATGAATGCAAATGCAATTGGAGACAGTAATATCATTAACCGGACCTCCCATGTCCCTATCTATCTGCAGGCCATTGTGCCAGGCCCCTATGTAGGTCTACAAATTACAGTACAAAAATTCACTAGCCAGGCGCGGAGACATGGCAGGCTGGACAGCGGAAGCAGGGCAGGCTGGACAGCGGAAGCAGGGCAGGCTGGACAGCGGAAGCAGGGCAGGCTGGACAGCGGAAGCAGGGCAGGCTGGACAGCGGAAGCAGGGCAGGCTGGACAGCGGAAGCAGGGCAGGCTGGACAGCGGAAGCAGGGCAGGCTGGACAGCGGAAGCAGGGCAGGCTGGACAGCGGAGGCAGTGGACAGCGGAGGCAGGGCAGGCTGAACAGCGGAAGCAGGGCAGGTTGGACAGCGGAGGCAGGGCAGGCTGGACAGCGGAAGCAGGGCAGGCAGCTAGACAGCGGAGGCAGGGCAGGCTGGACAGCGGAGGCAGGGCAGGTTGAACAGCGGAAGCAGGGCAGGCTTGACGGCCAAGGCAAGGCACTGTCGACGGCGGAGGCAAGGCACTGTCGACGGCGGAGGCAAGGCACTGTCGACGGCGGAGGCAAGGCACTGTCGACGGCGGAGGCAAGGCACTGTCGACGGTCTTAACGAATTAGCTGCAATCCGTCAATAAGTGTATGTCAATACCACAATCACGCCTATTTTCTGCTATCCTAGCCGCTTCCCCATTTCCAGCACCACAAGCCACACGACCTTACGGCATGTGTGGATGCCTGGTGCCTCCAACGGATCCACCATAAGGCCGCAAAAAAATACGATCATGGTGTTCTGTTCAGCGTAATCGCCGTCAAATGAGGCAAGCCCATTTGACAACGTTAACACTGTGCAGACCACACGATATAGCCACGCAACCTTAAATCGGGAAAGCAACGAAGTATGAGTGAACTCATACCTTGACACCAATTGGCACGCGAAATAAATACTACATGATGGGTCAGCTATGATTACACATATATAATAGGTCTGGCAATGCTCTCACCTCTATCAACTGAACTTGCTCATATCAACTGCTCGGTAGTGAGATTGGTCAGCCATGCGTGCACATATCGGAGGCCTGGCGCGGTCAATATTGGAGGTATGGCAGTGTTGCGGTTAAGAATCCTGTAAGATAGGTTAGCTATGTGTACACATATAGGAGACCTGACAAAGCTCTCACCCAGATCTCACAGTTCATAACTTTCGTTGACTTGTATTGTGGATGAAAATCCAGATGCTGGGGAGGGAGAGCTCACTGGAAAGGCGTGCCGTGTACCAGCGGCAGCTGCTGTATGGACTAGTAATATGGCGTGGCAGGCAGGTAGTTTAGTAACCAGACTAGGAGGTAAGGGAGGTGCTAGTCCACGTAACTGGGTATGATCAACTGCGCTTGGCAAAGTATGCTAACCAGACTACGGGTGTACCAGCTTAGGCCGGCACTAGTGTGCTTGCGCACCTACCATTGCGCTAGGCCTGTGCAGGCAACAGTCCAATTTGGCTGAACAAGTACTGCGTACTTTACAATGCCTGCGTCTTTGCGGGTCGAGAGGCTGTTCAGTTCATCATTTGCGTCCATGATATATGTGTTTACTCGATATATTGGCCGCCCTGATATATATCGTAGGAATCCATGCTTTCGCGGCTTATACATATGCTAGGAATTCATGCATTTGCGGCTTATATATATTCTAGGAATTCATGCATTTGCGGCTTATATATATTCTAGGAATTCATGCATTCGCGGCTTATATATATTCCAAGAATACATGCATTCGCACAACTTATATATATATCAGAAATACCATATGTATATACTTCATTCCCTATCTGAGAACACCCCCAGCATATATATAAGCTGCGAATGCATGAATTCCTGGCATATATATAAGCTCCGAATGCATGAATCCCTAGTATATGCATAAGCCGCGAATGGATGAATTCCTAGAATATTATAAGCCGCAAATGCATGAATTCCTGGCATATATATAAGCTGCGAATGCATGAATTCCTGGCAATATATCGAGTAAACACATATATCATGGACGCAAATGATGAACTGAACAGCCTCTCGACCCGCAAAGACGCAGGCATTGTAAAGTACGCAGTACTTGTTCAGCCAAATTGGACTGTTGCCTGCACAGGCCTAGCGCAATAGTAGGTGCGCAAGCACACTAGTGCCGGCCTAAGCTGGTACACCCGTAGTCTGGTTAGCATACTTTGCCAAGCGCAGTTGATCATACCCAGTTACGTGGACTAGCACCTCCCTTACCTCCTAGTCTGGTTACTAAACTACCTGCCTGCCACGCCATATTACTAGTCCATACAGCAGCTGCCGCTGGTACACGGCACGCCTTTCCAGTGAGCTCTCCCTCCACAGCATCTGGATTTTCATCCACAATACAAGTCAACGAAAGTTATGAACTATGAGATCTGGGTGAAAGCTTTGTCAGGTCTCCTATATGTGTACACATAGCTAACCTATCTTACAGGATTCTTAACCGCAACACTGCCATACCTCCAATATTGACCGCGCCAGGCCTCCAATATGTGCACGCATGGCTGACCAATCTCACTACCGAGCAGTTGATATGAGCAAGTTCAGTTGATAGAGGTGAGAGCATTGCCAGACCTATTATATATGTGTAATCATAGCTGACCCATCATGTAGTATTTATTTCGCGTGCCAATTGGTGTCAAGGTATGAGTTCACTCATACTTCGTTGCTTTCCCGATTTAAGGTTGCGTGGCTATATCGTGTGGTCTGTACAGTGTTAATGTTGTCAAATGGGCTTGCCTCATTTGACGGCGATTACGCTGAACAGAACACCATGATCGTATTTTTTGGCGGCCTTATGGTGGATCCGTTGGAGGCACCAGGCATCCACACATGCCGTAAGGTCGTGTGGCTTGTGGTGCTGGAAATGGGGAAGCGGCTAGGATAGCAGAAAATAGGCGTGATTGTGGTATTGACATACACTTATTGACGAATTGCAGCTAATTCGTTAAGACCGTCAACAGTGCCTTGCCCAGTGCCTTGCCTCCGCCGTCGACAGTGCCTTGCCTCCGCCGTCGACAGTGCCTTGCCTCCGCCGTCGACAGTGCCTTGCCTCCGCCGTCGACAGTGCCTTGCCTCCGCCGTCGACAGTGCCTTGCCTTGGCCGTCAAGCCTGCCCTGCTTCCGCTGTTCAACCTGCCCTGCCTCCGCTGTCCAGCCTGCCATGTCTCCGCGCCTAGCTAGTGAATTTTTGTACTGTAATTTGTAGACCTACATAGGGGCCTGGCACAATGGCCTGCAGATAGATAGGGACATGGGAGGTCCGGTTAATGATATTACTGTCTCCAATTGCATTTGCGTTCATGTACATAAACATTGAGAAATACTATAGATATTTGTTATACTTATTCGTGCGAACGTCCTGAATTATTGGATCACTTCATTCCACGTAGTTGGCCTCCCTTGTAGGGAAGGTAGAGACACATCGCTTCCGGACTGAACAACAAAGGCTCGTTGGAGATCCAAGGTCCCCAGAACAGACGGGGTTCTAGTCGAGGCGAGGCCGTGGCGCATGGTGCGCCTGGGGCGTATCCATGGGAGAAACCCGAGGATAAAGGGGACTAGCGTTGGGCCTTGGCGAGTAATCTGTAGATCACCGATTAATCGCGAGTCGAGTTACGGTACTTAAAAGCCGACTCGGCGAGTTGGCAACGACATAAAAACTCGTTCGCCGAGGTGAGTCTTGGCGAGCGAGGCGAGTTTTACTCGCCCCGTGGCGCACACTATCTATATTACATATCCAATAGTAATAATTATTCTACTTGTCTATTATTGTGTTAATTAGAGATAACTAGATTAAGATCTTATCTTATCTAATCAGATCAGATCTTATCAGATTATCCTAATCCCCCTACAATACATTACATTTTTTTAACCTAAGAACTTAGATTCTTATCTAAGGAAGGCCTGATCAACCTTACCTAAATCAGTAAAGAGTTTATACCTACCAGAGTATAAAACTACCTACTAGTAAGCCTACAGTAAAAGAGTACAGTAGCACCAAGTCTGACAGTCAGCAAATAAGCCTACCACAAGTAGCAAGTAAGTCTATCACCAATAGCAACCAGAAGATAAGCCTACCCTTTAAAAGTAGTAACATAAGCCTACAAGTCACAAGTAGCCACCAGAGAAGTAGGAAAAACAGAGATATATTTCCACCAGTAGCCATTACCTACATAAGGAAAGGAAAAGAAACAAAAATCACCTAAACTCAAAAGTCTGGGACCTGTCAAAAGTCCTAAAAGAGTAAAAGGGATTTTTACCCAGCTCTAAGGAATTGGAGAAAGTAGAAGTCAATAGAAGACTTTAAGAAAGCAAAGGTATTGCTAGGGAAGGACTTACCATTGGTGTAAAAACACTCTCTCTCCACATCAAAACACCAGAGAGTTTCTCAACCCCAGTCAAAACCCAGCTTAAATAAAAACCTGCTATTTTCATAACAGGTAAAACAAGGATACTGCCTGTACCTCTCTCTCTAGAAAGAGCAAAGGTACCTAGCAGACCAACCCCTCTATATAGCGGAAGGTTAGGGTCCACATAGTGACTTCGCAACTATTGGCGGCTCAACTTCACAGCGCAGTTTCAGTCAGGGTTTGCAACCCCAGCCGACAACCACAACCACATATCAATTATTTTTGCTATCATATACAAATGCAAGATAAATGTGTGCTCTTTCAGAATATCGCAAAAAAATTCCCTACTTGCTTGCAAGTTACATAGTTATTGCCTGTACAAGTCGGTAGGTTTTTGGCGCTAGAGTTGTGTTCAGACTTGGCAAATGCGTTCCAATCTTCATACAGGAGTATTTCTCAGAATAATTTCTGTCGAGTATTTCTCTCGAGTACATACAAATTGTGCTAGGCAACAGACCCCTGCAATAATACAACACAATCCAGTGCGTATAGCTGAGAATACTATCAGGGATTTTGGTCCGTAATTTCTGTCGAGCAGTGACACTCAGTATCCCCTAGGCCCAATACATTTCCCGACCCAGGTCGGAAAATCGACCATTACCTAGTAAGCAAAAACAGCTGAAAATATGAGAAAATCGCTGGCGGCTGCTCAAGCGAAAACAGCTTGAAAAACAAGAGAAAATATGAGAAAATCGCTGGCGGCCGCTCAAGCGAAAACAGCTTGAAAAACAAGAGAAAATATGAGAAAATCACTGGCGGCTGCTCAAGCGAAAACAGCTGAAAATATGAGAAAATCGCTGGCGGCCGCGCAAGCCAAAACAGCTTGAAAAACAAGAGAAAATATGAGAAAATCGCTGGCGGCCGCTCAAGCGAAAAACAGCTTGAAAAACAATATGAGAAAATCGCTAGCGGCCGTGCAAGCGAAAATACAACTCTACCGACCAGCTCTATAGCCAGCCAAATAGCCAGCCAAATAGCCAGCGCCGCCGACAGCGAAAATACCAGCTCTACCGACCAGCTCTACAGCCAGCCAAATAGCCAGCCAAATAGCCAGCTCCGCCGACAGCGAAAATACCAGCTCTACCGACCAGCTCTACATCCAGCCAAATAGCCAGCCAAATAGCCAGCCAAATAGCCAGCTCCGCCGCCAGCGAAAATACCAGCGAAAATACCAGGTCTACCGACATTATCTGCAGGCCAGACTAGCAATCCTGCGAGTGTCCAAATTAGCTAGCTTGGTGCTTGGCTAAATTCGCTCGAGTCAGGAAACCAGCTCTACACCGAGCCAAATAGCCAGCCAAATAGCCAGCTCCGCCGCCAGCGAAAATACCAGCTCCACCGACCAGCTCTATATCCAGCCAAATAGCTAGCCAAATGGCCGAAAATACCAGCTCTACTGACCAGCTCTACACCCAGCCAAATAGCCAGCCAAATAGCCAGCTCCGCCGCCAGCGAAAATACCAGCCCTACCGGCCAGCTCTAACTGCCAGCTCTACACCCAGCCAAATAGCCAGCCAAATAGCCAGCTCCGCCGCCAGCGAAAATACCAGCGTGCAGGTCTACCGACATTATCTGCAGGCCAGACTAGCAATCCTGCGAGTGTCCAAATTAGCTAGCTTGGTGCTTGGCTAAATTCGCTCGAGTCAGGAAACCAGCTCTACACCGAGCCAAATAGCCAGCCAAATAGCCAGCTCCGCCGCCAGCGAAAATACCAGCTCCACCGACCAGCTCTATATCCAGCCAAATAGCTAGCCAAATGGCCGAAAATACCAGCTCTACTGACCAGCTCTACACCCAGCCAAATAGCCAGCCAAATAGCCAGCTCCGCCGCCAGCGAAAATACCAGCCCTACCGGCCAGCTCTAACTGCCAGCTCTACACCCAGCCAAATAGCCAGCCAAATAGCCAGCTCCGCCGCCAGCGCTCAACCGACCAGCTCTACCGACCAGCTCTACACCCAGCCAAATAGCCAGCCAAATAGCCAGCTCCGCCGACAGCGAAAATACCAGCTCCACCGACCAGCTCTATAGCCAGCCAAATAGCCAGCTCCGGCGACAGCAAAAATACCATCTCTACCTACCAGCTCTACCGACCAGCTCTATAGCCAGCTCTACTGACCAGCCGACAGTGAAAATACTAGGTTTTAGTCAGCAAGAAAAAATTGGGCTAGCGCGCCACAACACAATCCTTCATACATTTGCACCTTATATATATATATGTGACAAATTCATGCTTTCGTGCCTTATACATATACATGTGATAAATTCATACTTTCGTGCCTTATATATATGTGTTCAAGAAATCCATCCTTTCATAGCTTATGTATATATTCGATACTTTCGTGGCTTATATATATATATACGATAAATTATGCGAGAAATTCTCGCCAAGGCCGACGAGCTGCCTAGGCTAGTAATAGTCTTCTTGCGTAATTGTAGGCTATGATTTTTACGATATATGTTGGACTTCAACCTGGATGAGAACTCATGCACTCGAGGCTTCTAGGAACTCATGCATCTGTAGCTTATATATATTGTAGGAACTTATACATCTGTAACTCATATATATATGTATTGTAAGAACTCATATATCTACATGAAAGGCTTATGAATATTGTAGGAACTCATACATTTGCAGGTTATCTATATATGTGAGAAATCCAAGTTTTCGCATTTTATACATATATATTTGAGATATATATTGTTCAAATTCACATATTCATAGTCTCTAGATATGATATAAATTCCTACAACTAAATGTACCCTCCGGAGCCCGGTTCCCAAACTTTGCGAGCGCATAGCAGAATAACCACAACCTCAATTAGACCCGGTATTTTTTATCCTAATCCATTAGTATCGAAATAAGCATCTGCCAACTTGCGCGACATTAATTCATTAAGATCTCGTTGTGTTATTTGGATCCAAAATCGGTCACTTTTTGTATGGGTACAGCACTAGCCTCCATTCGATTTATTAATTACAGCGCTATCCTCAATTGAATTTATTGATTACAGCGCTAATTATAGCGCTATCCTTCTTACTTATATGAGAAATCGTTAGGCGCCAGCTCTGGGCAAAACAGCTGTTTATATGAGAAATCGCTGGCCACCGGTGCTGGGCAAAACAGTTGTTTATATGAGAAATCGCTAGCTGCCAGCACTGGGTAAAACAGCTATTTATATGAGAAAATCACTAGCTGCCAGCGCTGGGCAAAACAGCTCTTTATATAAGAAATTGCTAGCTGTTTATATGAGAAATCACAAGCTGCCGGCACTGGGCAAAACAGCTGTTTATATGAGAAAATCACTAGCTGCCGGCGCTGGGCAAAACAGCTGTTTATATGAGAAAATCACTAGCTGCCGGCACTGGGCAAAACAGCTATTTATATGAGAAATCGCTGGCCGCTGGCGCTGGGGAAAACAGCTATTAATATCAGAAAATCACTGGCTACCGGAGTCTACTTAGTCATCACTCATATATACAACTGATTATAATAAATTGCAAACTTGAGGGTTA
>ML121730.1:10072-21759 GCA_003788615.2 Terfezia boudieri ATCC MYA-4762
GGAGGCTCTCACGGAAATTCCAGAAGAAATATTTGAAGGGTATAATCGAGTACCCAAACCAGAATGCAAGTCTCTAACAGTTCTTGGACTTAGATTTGTTCCTCTTACCAAGGAACAACTCGAGGAAATATCCAAGGGGAAAGCAAAAGCGGAGGCAATGGCACCAGATATTTCTACCCCCAAAATCGAAGTCGAAACAGCATTCAGATTGGATGCTGCTCTCGCGTACTACCTATAACATTGCAAGGAACATTAGTTCTACTGCAAAGACTACTATTGTCTAGCACATAGAAGCTCCCACCAAATAAGCAATAGATATTTTGATATTACCAAATGTGCTATTTACGGAGAAGAAGGACATGGCAGCTTGACCTGTATGTTCTTGGATACAGTTCTTATACAGAGGAAGGAACACCTCAGGACTATAGTTAAGTAGCTGAGTGATAAACTAGAGTCCAAAGGTGCTGTTATCGTACCACCTCCACCTCTACCTCAACCTACACCAGTTGAGCTTTTCCAGACCTCTAATGGGGATATGACCTACCGCCAACTAGAGGAAGCTCTAAAGAACGCACCAATTGCACCTCAGCAACCGTGGAATCCGCCACAACCTCCAGTAGCGAGCGGCAGCAATGCAATCCAGATCAAAACTGCAGCACTCACCACTCGTTCCCAAAAGCGAGTAGCAATCGAGGAACGACCAATTCTTATTCCCATGCCGAAATACAAAGGTCCCAGGCAACGATGTGACTTTTGTAAACTCCCAGGACACAACTCCACCACTAGTGAGAAGAAGAAGCCTACTATCTATGACTTCAACCATCGTATTGAGCCAACTCTCAACAAGCTCATCGATGACAAGCACGTCAGTGTAATAAGGAAGCTTATTGTCTTGTATTTCATATCATGTATTTTCTATATTTATTGCATTATTATGTAACTAGCGTTCACGGTCGAAGGGCTAGCCTTCGTCCACCCTCAGCAACTGCCGGATTCGGTAGTTCAACGGCCACAGAATTTGCCACGGTAAATTCCATGGAACTTGCCATTTCCTGGACACCCTCTTGGGCTCCACACTCTCCTGTATGGTACACCCTCCTCTGGAGATGTGCCAACCATCATTATGTATTTCCTTAGATCAGGGTCTCTGAATAGCTATATAAAGGCCGCTGGATCCCCTCTGGAATCCATCAGTCTTCAGACAACCCGAACAGCAGCGATCAGATAGATAGCATAATTACAAACGAAGATTACACCTGTTATATTATTGTTCCTTACGGAACACCCCTCTTAGTAATCTACCTACCCTTCTGAGGCAATCTCTCAGCAGAACCGGCATACACAAACATCCATCCCGAAGCGGATATAGATTGTATAAATAGTACCGAATGACTACTATCTAGTATCATTCATTATATTGGGCTCACTGGCGCTTTCCCAGTTGCCTTACTTTTTTTCTATAGCATTGCGGATACTTAAACATAAGCTTCATCAATACATACATAAGTAGTCTTTCCACTTCAGGCTTCCCGACACCACCTCTGTGACAGCCTCCATGATACGATTTTGCACTACATACCATTGATTTTCTCTTCTACAGATGAAAATGTCTCTGTTTTGTAGTGTGAATGCTGACGATTCTGTGGAACTTGTAGTGAAAAGGAGATGACCATCAAAACCTAGTTCCTGCGATTAAAAGAATCCGTTCTTTATTAACTAGTAAACCTTGATGTCATTAACCGAACACGAAAATACTACTAAGGTAACTACAATGCATCATAAGTTCTTTATTTGTCAAATTCACTGCACTCAATTCTACGTATGTATAACCTGTTCTATGATTCATTTTTCCATGATATTAAATGATATCGGGCCAAAATGAAAATGAGAACACCCTGGGCCAATCTCAATATTAATACTTTCTCCAGCAGTCTCAATCTTCTCAAGATCTGCCCTCCGCATTTCCTTTTGCCTTTGGTTGCAAACTTTTCGTCCGTAATGTTGCTAGTCCTTGTCCCTTGTCCTTCACATAATACTCTGAACAGCAGGCAATGAGCTAATTAGTAGGCAAGGTGAGGAAATTTGTCTCTGGCCAGAAGGAGGAGGTGACTAGGCTAACACGGAGGGTTGGTCAAAAGCCAGGGGAAGTTGTTCAACTTGAGATGGTTCATAGAAGGGGTATGGGGTTTGTCTGGTGCTATCATATTGCGCATATTGGGTGTTTTCAAAGAGAGGCTCCTCATTCTCTTTGTTTTCCATGATGCTGTCGCCATTGTGCTCTCATACCTCCTCATGGCCTTCGTCCAAAACCCCCGTTATTTCTCTACCCTCTCGGCCTACATCTGCATTAGTTGAGGCTTCACTGGGGGTGGCAGGCACCTCTCGCATAGGAGATTGTATGTGATAGCGCCATGAGTATCGGGTCTGATAATCACTGAAAGGTTGCATTAGCTAAGAGCCGGTAATAAGGGAGTATCAATCCCGCAATAATGCCTTTTTTCCAACCTCCTTGCATTTCACCATTTTCCACCCCTACAAGCCAGAGGACCTTCCGGCACATGTGGTATGCCTGGGGCTTCCAAAAGATCTACATAAGGGAGCCTGAAAATACGATCATCGTAATCTTTTCAGTGCTTCAACACCAGAATGCTGGCAATTATCAGCAAGAAAAAATTGGTATCCAGACGCCAGACCAAAATCTGGTACATCCTATGCGTCCTGTACGTCTGGATGCTCCCCGCACTTACAACGTAATCCAGACCCCACCAGCACACCCCGGAGGGCGCAAAAGCATCCCGATGCCATTAGAGTCCACAGTGATGTCGGACGATCCAGCCAGCCATGGAGGGCGCAAAAGCATCGTGACGCCCTATTAAGTTATAACCCAATCCTGACACCACCAGACGCCATTGCTTTATATCTTCGGTCTTGGCAATCGGCCTTGGCCACATATGCATACATACACTCATGCCTTATGTATATAAATGCGAGAAATCCATATAGAGAAATCTATACTTTCGCGCCTTATATATATGTATATTTATATGAGAAATCCATCCTTTTGAGGCTCATATATATATATTCGAGAAATCCATGATTTCATGCCTTATACATACTATGTGAGAAATCCATGCTTTCACACCTTATATACAAGAAATCCATGCTTTCGCGCCAGCATTCGAGAAATCCATGCTTTTGCGGCTTATATGTGAGAAATCCATACTTTCGTGCCTTATATGTGAGAAATCCATGCTTTCGTGCCAGCATTTGAGAAATCCATGCTTTCACGGCTAATATGCAAGAAATCCATGCTTTCGTGCCTTATATGCGAGAAATCCATGCTTTCGCACCAGAATTCGAGAAATACATGCTTTCGCGGCTTATATGCGAGAAATCCATGCTTTCGCGCCTTATATGCGAGAAATCCATGCTTTCTCGGTTTATATGCGAGAAATCCATGCTTTTATGCCTTATATGCAAGAAATCCATGCTTTCGCGCCAGAATTCGAGAAATCCATACTTTCGCGGCTTATATGCGAGAAATCTATGCTTTTGTGCCAGAATTCGAGAAATTCATGCTTTCACGGCTTATATGTATATTTTCCAGGGCTTCAGGCTTTCGAGGGTCATGTGAGATACAAGAATATCTAGAGGCCGTGAATGCATTAATTCATGCGTGGCCAAGGCCAATTGCCAAGGCTGACGATATAGACTTTCCGAAGATAATGATATAGCAGATAACGAGAAAAGTGGCATGACCTGCTCCACCCACTGCTGCAAGCACTGCCTAGGCTGGTAATAGTCTTAATGGGAAATCGTAGCACTGTGATATGTGCGGCACGTATGAATTCGCGGCTTATATATATATTGTAGGAACTCATGTATCTGAGGCTTATATATATGATGTAGGAACTCATGCATTCATGGCTTGTAGAGACTCATGTATATGCGGCTTATATATATGATGCAGGAATTCATGTATTCGCAGCTTATATATATTATAGGAATTCAAGCATGCGCCGCTACAAGATATATATGAATTCCTACAACCATGAATACATGAGTTCCTACATCATATATATAAGGCACGGATACATGAGTCCCTACAAGCTGCAAATGCATGAGTTCCTATATCATATATAGAAGGCATGGATACATGAGTCCCTACAAGCTGCGAATGCATGAGTTCCTACATCATATATATAAGGTGCGGATATATGAGTCCCTACAAGCTACAAATGCATGAGTTCCTACATCATATATATAAGGTGCGGATACATGAGTCCCTACAAGCCGCGAATGCATAAGTTCCTACATCATATATATAAGGCGTGGATACATGAGTCCCTACAAGCCTCCAATGCATAAGTTTCTACATCATATATATAAGCCATGGATATATGAGTTCCTACAATATATATATAAGCCATGAATTCATACGTTCTACACATATCGCAGTGCTACGATTTCCCAATAAGACTATTACCAGCTTAGGCAGCGCTTGCAGCAGTGGGCGGAGCGGGTCATGCCACTTTTCTCATTATCTGCTATATTATTGTCTTCGGAAAGTCTATATCATCGGCCTTGGCGATTGGCCTTGGCAACTATGGTTTTCCTGTATATATACTTCCGTTCCCTGCACCTTTTCCCTTTAACTTGTATGACTTCCTAGGTATATTCTGGCATGTATTAGAATGAGTATTAGAGCGAGTATTGGAGCAAGTATTAGAGCGAGTATTAGAGTGAGCATTACTAATGAGCGAGTATTAGAGTGAGTATTAGAGTGAGTATTTAGTAAGTATTAGAGCAAGTATTAGAGCGAGTATTAGAGCGGGTATTAGAGTGAGTATTAGAGTGAGTATTGGAGCAGGTATTGGAGTGAGTTTTAGAGTGAAGCAGTATTAGTATATGTATATTCTACATATATATCTCTTTCTCTAGTCTGGTTCTTTTATGTATATAATTTTTGAATACAAGTCAGACTCCACTATGGGTATATTCAGGTTGCAATCACGCGTATATTTAGAGGCGGCTATTCTAAGGCGGCTATTTCCTAGCTTTGAGATTATCTGCAATGCATATGTACCTTACAGAGATATCAGGGGCGTGGGTTAGATTAGCGTTGCATCCCAGCTGTAGGCGACATTACTATTGTGTCCCAGCCGTGGACCACATTACCATTGCGTCCCAGGCGTGGGCCACATTACCGTTGCATCCCAGGCATCGGCGACATTAACCGTTGCGTCCAGGCGTAGCCGACATTAGTGTTGCATCCCAGATGTGCGCATATAAGCAATGGCGTCCTTGAGAAGGACTCCCAGAAGTCCTTCTCAGGGACGCTAATCTGCATCCTGTTCGTTATGTACGTCAGACGTATGGGACGCAAATATTATTCTTACTGATGATATTCACACTTACTTCAGTTCACGGGAGATATCGATTGAACCTCATATTGGGAAAGCAACTTAGTATGAGTAGGGTCATACCTTGATGCAGATATTTGCCTGCTGGAATTGGCATTGTAATAAGGAAGCTTATTGTCTTGTATTTCATATCCTGTATTTTCTATATTTATTGTATTAGTATGTAACTAGCATTCACGGTCGAAGGGCTAGCCTTCGTCCACCTTCAGCAACTGCCAGATTCGGTAGTTCAACTGCCACGGAATTTGCCACGGTAAATTCCATGGAACTTGCTGTTTCGTAGACCCCCTCTTGGGCTCCAAACCCTCTTGTATGGCATATCCTCCTCGGGAGGGGTGCCACCCATCATTATGTATTTCCTTAGTCATTAGGGTCTCTGAACAGCTATATAAAGGCTGCTAGATCCCCTCTGGAATCCATCAGTCTTCAGACAACCCGAACAGCAGCGATCAGATAGATAGCATAATTACAAACGAAGATTACACCTGTTATATTATTGTTCCTCATGGAACACCCCCTCTTAGTAATCAATCTACTCTTCTGAGGCAATCCCTCAGCAGAACCGGTATACACAAACATCCGTCCCCAAGCGGATATAGATTGTATAAACAGTACCGAATGACCACTGTTTAGTATTATTCATTACATTTTTTTTAACATCCAAAGTTAATCTTTATTAAATAAACCCTCCACATCTAAGGCCTGATCAACCTAAGGATACTTTATATTGTACTCACGCAAGTGTAAACCATCCGACTTTATATCAACGATATCGAATTCAACTAGCTAGAACAACATATTCCTTCAACCAGACATCAGACTCTCAACTGCAGTATATCAACAGAAAGACTTAGATGCAAGCTAAGCAGAGCTCTAACGGGCAGTGGTATTTCACATTAAACAATTCCACCCTCGTTCCATACACTTTTCCCAGTATACTCTACAAATCCACTTGTACTCCTGGCTAGTGTGCGCCACGGGGCGAGTAAAACTCGCCTCGCTCACCAAGACTCGCCTCAGCGAACGAGTTTTCGGCTGCTAACAAACTCGCCGAGTTGGCTTTTCACAACTCCAACTCGACTCGCGATTAATTGGTGATCTACAGATTACTCGCCAAGCCTTTTTTTTGTTAGATAAAAAAAAATATTTTGTATTCTCTGCACCCGAAATGCCTCAATATCATTCCCGAAAACTCGTTTGTTTTTTACCCTACAATATGACCGATTCCATATCACCCATTCCGTACACTGTGCCGATGGATTGCTTGCACTGTCATGGATTGCTTCCGCTGCTACCAATTGCTTGTACTGTCTGGGTTTCACGGATTGCTTGTGTCACGGATTGCAATCTTCCGCTGTTACGGAATGCTTTCTCTGTCACGGATTGACTGCTCTTGTTACGGATTGCTTCCTCTTGTCCAAAATTTACTTCTACCCTCTACGTATTATGGCCACTCATTACTTATCTTCAACTCCATGCATTCTCCCACCTCCCTATGAACCATAGTCTTTTAGTAATCTCCACAAATACTATATTACGAGGCCAAACAAAAATCCTTTCCCTAAATATCCCAGGTAATCACTGGAGAAAAATATCCTGGCATCCCACCAAATCTCATCCTAATACCTAACATAAAAACAACAATATATAGCATTAGAAGAATATGAAACACCGTCAATCAGCCTTAATCATTATTCTAGCACACATCCTTCCTTCCCCTCTGCCTAAGAACCCTACAGAAAATCCTCCCATAGTTGAGAAATAATCCACGAAGTATACAACGAATCATGACACAAGAATAAACTCTTCAAACCCAAAAAGTATCCGTGAATAATCCCTAAAACTGCATCCCTTTTCCACCTAAAGCACCCAAAACGTTCACTAAAACAAGCACTTGGCTGGTGGAATTAGGTTCAACTGGTAGGAAGTCGGGTACCGGAACCTAATTTGCCAAAGATCCCAATATTTACCTTGGCTGTCAGGCATTTGGGTATTTATGTTCCGTGGTAATTGACATCTAAACCGGAATCGTATTACATCACGGCGGTCCCTCGTCGTCCGTGGATGTAAACACCCCCACGTTCTGGTCCTTCTTGTAACTATAATTTCACCCTCAGTAACTGTGAATTTTCTGCTAGGTGAGGTACGGCATTGCAACATCTGAGAATTTTTGCTGATGTACGGTATTCTAACACAAGGGAATGATCATTTGGTACCTGCGCCTCCTGCTGCTGCTCCCCCTCCTCCCACCGCTGCTGGCCCTCCTCCTGCTGCTGCTGCCGCCCTTGCTCTTGACAGGGCTGCTGCCCCTGCTGCTGCTGCTGCTGCCCCTGCTCCCCCTCGTGCTGCTGCCCTTGCTGATGCTGATGCTGCTGCTGGTCTTGCTGCTGCCTCCTCCTGCTCCTGCCATGGCTCCCGCTCCTGCTGCTGCTGCCCCTGCTCCTGCCACGCCTCCAGTGCCTGCTGCTGCTGCTGCTGCTGCTGCTGCCGCTACCCCTGATATTGCTGGCGCTAGTACTGCTGGCCCTGCTCCTGCCACGGCTCCCGCTCCTGCTGCGGCTCCCGCTCCTGCTGCTGCTGCTGCCCCTAGTCCTGCTGCTGCTGCTGCCGCCCCTCCTCCTGCTACAGCTCCTACTCCTGCTGCTGCTACCGGCCTTGCTGCTGCTGCAGAGCGTACTCATGGTCGTGGTCAAATTTGTGGCTGCACAATAGGTAGTTGTAGAAATACCAGGGGCACATTACCCCCAGCCAATACATTAGCCTGAATTTTGTGCTATAGTTTAACATCTTGCTGTAGGATTGTTTGCCTGTTGTGAGTTTCACTGCCTTGTGTCGCAATCAAGTTCACCGCTTTTCCGTATTCTTGGGTTAGCCATATTGTCCGTGAGAGCATCCGTGACACATTACACATTTTGACCTACTGGTGAAAAACTGATGCATATATGCTTCTGCCACCTCCTGTAGGGCATCTGTTGCCCTCACTTGAATATGTTCCATGTTATTCCGATTTATCATCTGTGAGAATTTGTCGTTATAATCCCTATTCACGTTTTGTACAATCTCCCTACACAGCCTGCAGAAAGCAATCTTCGGAAGTATCAGGTCTACACTTTTCTGTTGATCTCTAATCTGTCGTATGAGGCTCACTGATAATAACTTAGATTAGTCCTTATCCTTTTTAGTGTCACTGGCGTTTCAGGCATGGAATGGAATACTAATGTCCTTGTGACCGCTTTCTTATAGTTTTTTGTGCCACCGCTTTCTTTAGTCCCATGACTGTTTTTATATTCTTAGGGACTTGTGAAGTAGTCGGTTGCTGTAGTAGGCCCCCAGGGTTTTTCTTCGCAACCTGCTTTGTTCTTGCTATTCTGATATGTTAGGTGGTAAAGGAGCCGATGAACCTTATAAGCAAGAAGGGATGGTGATGAGCTTGTAGACAGAAAGGGTTGTGGGGATCCAGACCGAATATAACATCACACAATGAATCCAAGTTTCCCTGCATGTTCCCCCAAGTTAGCTAGTTTAGTGTGAGACTTCACTTGTTCCTTTGGATAAAGGAAACTAGACAAAGGAAACCAACAAAGGATATTACGACAAAGCTCAGGTTGGGAAATCCCCCGCTGTCAGACTGTTAGTCGTATACACAATTAAGCTGCTATCTTCGTGGCATATTTACTCACCTTGTCCTAATCCACCCAGTGTCATCATAGCTGTTACAGGCGAGCTATAATATACCTAAATGTGATATAAAATATGTAGCAGGCTACGGAACTTGTGCTAGCAAGTAGATATACTAGAACTCGGGTGTAAATGCATGCTTGATGAAAGCAAATCGTATTGTGACTTAGAACAACGCTTTCGTCTTGCCCTTCTATCTATCTAACAGATGCTCACTTATATAGGCAGCGTAATCTGATAACCATTTATCAGATCCTGTACGAGTTGCCTATTCAAGTGTAGCTGATAGAAGAGGCTGTGTTGTCAGTAGTTGCCTAGTTAGGAAACCCCTTCCCAATATAGACACCTACAGTCTGACATACATATATGAGTTCAGCTGAGATGCAACGCAATCATCCTCAGGCTGAAGTACATGAACTAACTATAGAACCAACCAATAACCGTACATGAATAACAGATAACAGAAACTAATAGAACCATATCGAAGACTTAAACATACATGAGGCCATCCTGAGGTCACACACTTCCGTATTCCCATCCCTAATTCTACATCTAACTAGTAGGTGATCAGGCTACTGCATTAGCTAGTGCTTAACGAATGCTCAGGACTGGGTTCTGCGTCTTGGTGCATAGGTCTCTTACCTGAGCTATAACATTACTCCCCGTTCTGAGGCAGTTGTCCTTAACTGAACACAATCCTATTTGCCCTCTTCAGGTGGATATGTGTTAGTAACAGCTCAAGTAACCCTGGTGGAGAGTACTAACATTTTCCGCTAGATACCCGTACTCCCTATGCCATTATAGAGTCCCACAAGACCGGTGTACCTATACATGTATGCTATGGCCGTTAAAAACCTTTCTCCTTGCCAAAAGACCTGTATCAGGAAAAGGTGACAAGTGAGGAGGGTAAAAGGTACCATGTTGCTTCCTTCTCACCAACCATTTGGGAGAGCCATTCCTTGAACCATTTCAAGGATCTTGAGGTTTGTTTGGGTACTTGTCCCGAAACTCCTGCAACTTGAGGGGGCAGTTATCGAGCATATCGAGTGTCTCCCATGTATCTTCGAACTCCGTATATCCCACCCATCTCACCCTGTATTTAACAACACCTCTATTTTTTCGGGAGTCAACAATAGACTCGACTTCAAAAATGTCTTCCTCATCTTCTTCCATATCCTGTGGCTCGTCTCTCTGTCGGAATGGCTTCAGTAGGGTGGTATGAACAATGTTGTGCCATCGTGTGCCATCGGGGACTTCTAACTCATATGCATGAGACCCAATTGCTTTCATAACCTTATAGGGTCCTATCCACTTATTCGTAAGTGAACGATTATTGCCAACTTTGATTTGGAGGTTCCGTCGATCAACCAGTACCCAATCATCAATATTGAAATACCTAGCCTTTTCGAGACTGATAGCACTTCGTTTATGGTTGATTTGCTTGAGGGTATTATGAACTTGGTTGTGTACTATTGTCATTCGTTCGAGCCATTCCTCTGCCGCAGGTGATGAGAATTCGAAGTCATCTGAGAGGTGTATTGTCTGAGGGTCGAAGCCATACAGGCTTCGGTAGGGGGAGTATTTGTGGGTGGAGGTAGTGGCCGTATTGTAGGCAAACTCGGCTAAGGGTAACCATGCTTTCCAATGAGATTGCCTATCATGATAGTATATGCGGAGGTACTGTTTAAGTATCTGGATGGCTTTTTCTCTAAGTCCATCTGTTTGTGGGTGGTAGGCTGTTGAGAGGCGGAGGGTTATTCCAAGCTTCTTATTTACTTCTTTGAGGAACTTGGAAGCGAATTGAGGGCCATGGTCAGAGGTGATATGTTTCGGGAGTCCATAGAGCCTCCATATCTCGTTAATATAGACATTAGCTATGTCAGCTGCTGTCCACGTTGTTTTTGCCGCCACGTAAGGCTGTACTTTGGTGAACCGGTCTGTAACCACGAGAATAGCATTGAAGCCTTCTGACTCTGGGAGTTCTCCCACGAAATCCATAGCTATTTCTAGTACCAACTTAGTTTGCCTACTGTGCCTGTCTGCTTTTGCCTTCTAACACTTGATACATCCTGCCACATAGTTTGCCACATCCTCTTGCCACTTATCCCATACAAAGTTCCGTGATACTAGCTCTTGCGTTCGATGTCTTCCCCAATGACCAGCCACTTGACTGTCACGATGCTGCCTAAGCACTTCCAACCTATGCCCTTGCGGAATGACCCATAGTCCCTCCTTCTTTTCCCATCCTGCCACATCAATCCCATCCACTTCCACATCCTCGGCTTCCTCTTCATCCTCTTCCCCAAGCACCATTAGTTGTCCTTCATCAAAAAATTTGGCTTCCATCCCAGATTTCTCTTCCCCTAAACATCTAGAAAGGCCATCTGGCTTGCCCATCTTTGTGCCAGGTCGGTAGTGGATTTGGTAATTGAATTCGGACATCCGTAGGTACCAGATAGCTTGACGGTATGAAGAAGCCGTAAATAGCTAGGTATAACTATAACGACCTCAGAGTGTCCGGAGAATCTTTGGAACTGGTGGAACGTTCTAGCAACGGGCAGAATGGGCTTTTCTTGAGTAATTCCG
>ML121731.1:9479-24131 GCA_003788615.2 Terfezia boudieri ATCC MYA-4762
GTATACATAACTAACCTTTCTCACAGGGTTCTGGAAGCAACCGAGCGAGCAAGCTAGTTCAGTTTATGGAGGTGAGAGCACTGCCAAACCTCCGATGAGTGCACGCGTAACTAACCTTTCTTACAGGGTTCTGGAAGCAACCGAGCAAGCAAGCAAGTTCAGTTTATGAAGGTGAGAGCACTGCCAAACCTCCGACGAGTGCACGCGTAACTAACCTATCTCACAGGGTTCTGGAAGCAACCGAGCAAGCAAGCAAGTTCAGTTTATGGAGGTGAGAGCACTGCCAAACCTCCGACGAGTGCACGCGTAACTAACCTATCTCACAGGGTTCTGGAAGCAACCGAGCAAGCAAGTTCAGTTTATAGAGGTAAGAGCATTGCTTAACCTCCGATGAGTGCACGCATAACTAACCTGTCTCACAGGGTTCTGGAAGCAATCGAGCAAGGTCAGTTATCTATAATATCGCCACTTCCATGGTTCTGGTCTCATTCTTTTATGGCATCCATATCTACACTTCCTTAGCTCCGATATTTACACTTCTATAGCTCGAAAATAGCTCCGATATGTACACTTCCATATCTACGATATCAACTTCGATATACTACTATTTTTCGGATTGGCTCGTGATTTGTTGGAAGCGCGCTGAGTAGAGGTGGTAGTTTGGAACTATAGTTGGCAGGTCTATGTTAGGGGCAGGCAATATGGAAAGGAGTAAGCTAGCAACATGGGGAGGTGGACGCAGGGGAGGTGGATGCGGGTTCCGTTCATAATAGTACTGCCTACGATAGGATTAGCCTTTATATATATAAACATTTGAAATACTATTGACATTATTATTCTTGTTTTCAGGTGCGCCCTCAACCGTGGGTGTCCTTCATTGCGCATAGCAGGAATCCCTTCAGGGCTGAATAACTAAGGCTTGGTTAGATAGATCTCCTGGCAACCCGGAACAGGCAGGGTTGGAAAGGCACGAGATAACGTCTGGGAGACAGCAGAGACAACAAGTAAAATCCAGACGCCATAAGCTGAGGTAGGTCATCCAGAGGCCATAAGCTGAAGAGAGGTCATCCGGACGCCATAAGCTGAAGGGAGGTCGTCCGGACGCCATAGGCCGAATGAACGTTATCCGGACGCCATAAGCAGAAGACAAGTCATCCGGACGCCCATGAGCTGGAGGGTAATCGTCCGGACGCACATCAGCCGGAGGAGGGGCATCCGGACGACAATGATCGGGACGGGGGCATTGATAAGTGGCATATTGCCTCCACGGCACCCAGGGCGTCGGACGCCAATTAGGCAATATCAAATCGTTCGTGATGTTGGGACTGCGAAGGCGAACGGGGGGCCTGAGCTTGGTTGGGCTTTGTGCTGTTCCACAACCTTGCTAACCTTTGCTCTACCCGGCTGGCTTGGTCAATAAATTCGTCTAAGGTGTCAACATCTGGGAAGTGTACTAAGGCCAGCTTTAATTGGTACGACAGGCCCTCCTGGAAGTGGTCTAGCTTGGCTCGGGAGTCACAGGGGACTTCGGCAGCTAAGCGGGAAAATTCGGCAACATAGGTGGACAGGTCGGTATTTCATTGTTTGAGGGATTTGAGGGCTCGTGTGGCAGTACCAACTGCATCGGGGTCTCCAAACGCTTGGTCTAAGATGGTGAACAGAGCATTGACGTCTGCCAGATCTATCCCAGTATCCAGTACGTACGGTTGGATTTGGTCACAAGCTTTCCCTTCCAAGAGTCCGAAGACATAGGCCAGTTGGTGTTAGTTCGAGGGGAACTTAGCAGCATCTACGTTGAGCTTAATGTTGACCGAGTTTTTCCAACACTTCAAACGGGTTCAGTCGCTCTTGAACTTCGGAGGTGTTGGCAAATCTTGGGTTTTAGTTTGGGGCTCCAAGCGGTTTAAGGCTTGGACTGTAGTTCTTTCATTGGTGAGGGCGGTGTTAGCTTCTCCCAGTTCTTCCTTAAGGAGGGTCATCTTGTCCTTAGTGGATTGGAGCTCTTTTTGAGTAATCTTGAGCGTGGCTTGTGCTGAATTCAAGGCTTGCTGGGTTAGGGTGAGGTTACTACCCAGTTCTGCTCCAATAGCATCGGTAGCTTTGAAGATGTTAATGATCTCCCGGCGGTACTGGGGTAGTGTTGCTAAGTCTGTTGGAATTGGAAGGGCTCTCCAGACTTGGAATCTGGCTCCCGGTAGCAGGTATGATTGCTGATCCATGTTGTATCGGCCGGTCGGGGGTTTAGATCCAACGTAGTGTAACGAGGGCACTAGGGCACTAAGCTGACCGAGGGATACGACCACAGGGATGGGGCGAGGTCGACACTTGCGTACGAGGGTTTATGCGAGTGTGGAGGGAGGGGGGTTCTTCCGGGGGCGGAGGCTATGACAGGGCGGAGGAGCAAGGCAAGGCGGAGGAGCAAGGCACGGTGGAAAACAAAGGCACAGTGGAGGAGCAAGGCACGGTGGAGGAGCAAGGCGAAGGGGCGCTCGGGGAGATATACCAGGGGGTGGACCAAATACTATATTGTAGATACAAGACGTTGGATGGGGAACTTAACAGGAAGGAGTAGAAGGAACTCTATATACATGAACATTCAGTATATCCAAGGCACCTGTCAACGTACTTGGGCAATAGTAATATACTAAGGCTTTCCCCCCCCAAGCTAAGCAAATACCCGAAACTGCAAACAAGCTAAGCGACAAGCTAAGTGACAAGCTAAGTGACAAGCTAAGTGATAAGTTAAGCGAACAACTGCGAAACTGCAACGATGTTCCTAGCAGGGGCAACCTGAGTAGCAAGGACAACGGTGTTGTGACATACGGGGTGGGAGCAGCAGATGGGGCGGGAGCAGCAGATGGGAATTGCACAGCAGATGGCAACGGCTCTGACGATGACGAAGATGACGATGACAAAGATGATGATGACGACGACGACGAAGATGGCGACAGCTGAGACATTGATGGCACAGACGACGATGAAGAAGAATTGTTCCTGGTTATCACTAGAGGTCTTCTAGCTACTGGTGCTGATGCCAGTGGTAGTGGTGCGAGTGGTGGTGGTAGTGGTACGAGTGGTGGTGGTACGAGTAGTATGAGTGGTTGTGGTAGTCGTAGTGGGCGTGGTGGGCGTGGTGGGTGTGGTGGGCGTGGTAGACATGGTGGAGGGCATGGTGGGTGTGGTGGTCGTGGTGGTCGTAGTGGTGGATGTGGTCCAGCTGCTGGTGGGAGTGCAGGAGTTGCTGGTTTGTTCGTCATATTACCCCTGCATAGCCGATTCGCCTCCACTCAATACCACATTTTCACATCCCTTTGCAGAATCGTTTGGCGTAGTGGGTTTCTGTCCCCACTCTGTGTTGCAAACAGGTTGATCGCTATTACATAGGCAAGGTTAGCATCACCCTGAAGCTTTAATATTCATGAGAAATGGCTTGTAACTTGTAAAAAATTCATGAATATATGCCTCCGCAGCCACTTGTAGGGTATTGGTCGTGATAATACCGATCCTTTCAACATTAGTCCATCCCCCGAGTATCAGAGGAAAGTTATTGTATTTGTTGTTGACATCCTGTACGATCTCTCGACATAATCATCAAAATGCCGTCTTTGGGATGATTAGTTCTATGCTGGCCTGTTGTCGCCTGATTTGCCTAACAATGGACACTGACAAGGCACTTAGTATTACATTCAACTAATAGGGTTAAACTCAGGAGTTCTTACACCCTTGGTTCACCTTCCTCTTTTTGGGGATATGTGCACTCTAGGATCCTGCCGCAGGGGCCAACTTCCTCTTCGATGACCCTGTCGCCATGGGCACAATCGTCTTGATCGCCGAGGGCATAATGGCCTTGATCACCGCTGGTACAATGGTCTTGATATTTCTTGCTAGCTGTTTTGTCCTAGCCATCAAGTATATAAGTATTGACTGTCTATGGTAGCAAAAGGTAAGTTTCCTTGTATATATGTATTGTTCTATCAGTCACGTGAGAGGCAGGAAGTGGGCCAATGAGCTTGAAAACAAAGTATAATTCATTGTCTATCTCCATGCCCAATAATTTGGTCATTGGTTAGCAGCTTCAGTGTGAACAAAGGGAGGAACAAACAAGTTGTTTTGAAGCGGGGCAAGAATAATACCCCTTAAAATCGGCTACTAGACAACCACAATAAAGAAAACAAACAAACAAATCGTGGGTATAATTCAACCTTACATAATCCATTCAGAAATGATAAAGCATCGCATCCGTGACAAGTTCTGGATACGTGACAAATTCGGGATCCATGACAAATTCGGGATCCGTGACAGTCAAAAACCCACTAGAACAAATTCTCGGACATACTCATTCATTGACCTCGCCATCGTTCTCCTCTGTTGAGTCCCTATAGTCCCTGTCTTCTGTGTCGGTAGGAAGTGGACCAATGAGCTCGAAAACAATGTATTATCTCCATCCTCATTAATTTGGTCATCGGTTAGCAGCTTCAGTGTGAACAAAGTGAGGAAAAAACCAATGTACGTTAGGTTGTTTTCAAGTGGGGCAATAATTATACTCCTTAAAATCGAAGAAAACAAAGAAACAAATCGCGAGTATAATTCAACCTTACAAAATCGGTTCAGAAATGACAAAGCATCATATCCGTGACAAGTTTTGGATCATAACAGTAAAAAACAAATATAACAAATTCCCGGACTTACTCATTCATTAACCTCGCCATGGTCCTCCTCGGTTGAGTCCCTATAGTCGTCTTCTGTATCACTTGACAAAAGTGCTTCAATTATTTTGGCCTTGAACAGTTTCTTTGC
Source organism: Terfezia boudieri ATCC MYA-4762 (assembly GCA_003788615.2). Taxonomy (NCBI): domain Eukaryota; kingdom Fungi; phylum Ascomycota; class Pezizomycetes; order Pezizales; family Pezizaceae; genus Terfezia; species Terfezia boudieri. The sequence continues at coordinate 14,277 of ML121731.1, forward strand.
TCTCCGTTCGTTAGAATCGGATTCAGTTAGTTGCGCTTCTTCTTCTTCTTCCGAAGAACTCTCTAAAGCTTCCTGTTTGAGCAATGCCCCTATATGCTTATCATCATCTTCCTTGTTGGGTTTGTCATCGTAGTCCTATCGAGTAATGGTGAGTGAAGTTCTGTGATTTAGAACAAGCACGAGGGAATGCACCTACCTCTTCAATGTCAGCCCCAACATCCTCATTACTCAAGCAATCGTCAGCACCCCCCTCGGCTAATTCCTCTTGTTCGGTTAGACTTTAGCGAGGTATTGCTAGTGCTCCATACTGCACCGTTAGCCCACATTCGGTTGGCTTGTCATATCTGCCATAGGCTTAGTGGTTGATAGGCACAATGCTAATTACTACAGCGAACTGGGGCATGAGTTGTACTGTAGTCTAGTTGTCTTGTGTTACTTCCAATTCCGCTTTGGGAATTTGAAAATCAGGAAGCTCTTCTTGCTCCTCCAAATCCAGGTAGAATCTCTTCTACTCGTCTGACAGCTCATACCATTTGTACAGAATATAAGCCTTCTTGCGGATGAACATGACCTCGCAATTCCTTTGCATAAGTTCTTCGAATTTTCCACTTTTCATATCCATTAACTGGTTCTTTCGAGTGCCGATTGCCCTCCCAGTGATCGTAGCGTATTCCTGTGCCTTGATCCCGGCTTTAAGCATCCTATTTGCTTTTTGTCGCCTCCAATCCTTGGCTCGCTCCTATGATAGTGGCAGTCTAAGCAATTTCCTCTGTGTTTCCTGAATTTTCTTAGTGTGAGGATTGGTAGAGGTGCTCCATACCTTCCTCCCACCGCTAAATTCGGTATCTGGATTGAAGTCCCGTGGGCTCCATAGGAAGTCAGCATATCTAGTATAAGGATTCCTTGGAGGTAGGATGAGAGCTAGTTCGGCCCCTCTCCTACTTCTTTTTAGAACATCCTCCCTTGGGGTTGGGTAGAGGGCTAGTTCAGCCCTAGTCCTTCTTCTTCTCGGAACATCCTCAACTGGGGTTAGGATGAGGGCTAGTTCGGCCCTAGTCCTTCTTCTTCTCGAAACATCCTGAATTGGGGTTGGGATGAGGGCTAATTCTGCTCTAGTCTTCCTTTGTTTCGAAAGATGCTCCATGGCCGGCGCTTTGTGACTCGTCTTGGCTTCCTTGGCCACTGGGCTGACTGGCGGTTCTCGAGTTATCTTCCTTTTTTTCTGCATGGGGGGCTCGGGTGGCTGGTATGCTGGGCTCGCTGGTGCTTTCCTAGTTGCCTTACTTTTTTTCTGTGGCATTGCAGATACTTAAACATAAGCTTCATCAATACATACATAAGTAGTCTTTCCACTTCAGGCTTCTCGACACCACCTCTGTGACAGCCTCTGTGACACGATTTTGTACCACATACCGTTAATTATCGCTTCTCCCGATAAAAATGTCTGCATTTTGCAGTGTGAATGCTGACGATTCCATGGAACTTATAGTGAAAAGGAGATAACTATTAAAACCCAGTTCCTGCGATTAAAAGAATCCGTTCTTTGTTAACAAGCAAACCTTGATGTCATTAACTGAATACGGAAATGCCACTAAGGTAACCATAATGTGTCATAAGTTCTTTATTTGTCAAATTCGCTACACTCAATTCTAAGTATGTATAAACTGTTCCATGCTTCATTTTTCCATGACATTAAATGATATTGGGCCAAAATGAAAATAAGAACACTCTAGGCCAATCTCAATATTAATACTTTCCCCGGCGGTCTCAATCTTCCCAAGATCTGCCCTTCACATTTCCTTTTGCCTTTGGTTACGAACCTTTCGTCGATGGTGTTGCCGGTCCTTGTCCCTTGTCCTTCGCATAATACTCTGAATAGCAGGCAATGAGCTAATTAGCGGGCAAGGTGGGGAAATTTGCCTCTAGCCAGAAGGAGGAGGTGACTGGGCTAACATGGAGGGTTGGTCAAAAGCTAGTGGAAGTTGTTCAACTTGAGATAGTTCATAGAAGGGGTATGGGGTTTGTCTGGTGCTATCATATTGCGTATATTGGGTGTTTTCAAAGAGAGGCTCCTCATTCTCTTTGTTTTCCATAGTGCCGTCACTATTGTGCTCCCGTACCTCCTCATGGCCTTCATCCAAAACCCCCATTATTTCCCTACCCTCTCGGCCTACATCTGCATTAGTTGAGGCTTCACTGGGAGTGGCAGGCACCTCTCGTATAGGAGATCGTATGTGATAGCGCCGTGGGTATCGGGTCTGATAACCACTGAAAGGTCAGATTAGCTAAGAGCTAGTAATAAGGGAGTACCAATCCCGCAATAACGCCTTTTTTCCAACCTCCTTGTGTTTCACTATTTTCCACCTCCACAAGCCAGACAACCTTCCGGCATGTGTAGTATACCTGGGGCTTCCAAAAGATCCACATAAGGGAGCCTGAAAATATGATCATCGTAATCTTTTCAGTGCTTCAACGCCAGAATGCTGGCTATATTCACACTTACTTCAGTTCATACTGGATATTAATTGAACCTCATATTGTGTAAAGAAAGTCGGCATGCTTTTCTGACTAGTTCCTATTGCCTCCGGCAATACTTGGAGTTCCACTTGCAGCAAACTATAGGAGCATGGGAACCTATAGTTTCTGCCTTAAGTATTTGTCGCCCGCTCATATTCTGATATCGCTCTAGTTGTAACAGTTAAGCCCGGCTGGCTTGTAACTTAGTATTAACATATAGAGAGAGGTAGACCCGTGAAGGGTTTTAGAATATAGCAGTTCAATACTTTATTTATTGAGGTAGATATCTAGCTCCCCTAGCTTCTACTTAACTAAGTCTGCCCTCTCCATTCCTTAGGGGAATGAAAGGGGATATATGCTAATTCTCCACAGAGGTGTGAGTCAGAAATGAGGCAGTGCAGAGGCAGTGCTCAGGTTCTGACTCATACATGATTTGAAATCAACATAGAAAGTAATAGAAACTTATACATGACTCACGTTCATTAATAAATGAACTACATGAGTTTAATATTAATACTATTTAGTTGCCGGCCTTAAACAATAGTGTTTGTTGTAAGTACTGCACTGGTAAATAGTTAATTCCACTAGTTGAGATTGGAGTTGTATGGGAGCTACATTTTATATAAGTATATCAAATGTAACTTCCTTACATATTGGGAAAGCAACTAAGTATGAGTGGGGTTATACCTTGATGCAGATATTTGCCTGCTGGAATTGGCACGCATGTTGTATTGAGGTGGAGTGTTGAAATAAATTGGTATGAATTGGTTGCAGTATAGAAGATGGAAATAATGGAGGATAGGAATTGAATTCGGAAAAGTGGAGGAATATGCGGAATTTATCTGGTACCGATACCTACCTAGGAGCCTACCTACTTCCAAAAAACTGTCCGTGGTCAATCTTTAGGATTACTGTATCCAACCTACGCTATTGGTGCCTTAGGTAGGTGCCCCCCCCATGCTGGAGTTATATTATTGAGAAGAGATATGGACGATTTGTACGTGAGACTAACTATCCCATCGATCTATCACTTACTTTTCCATAGAAGTGGCACTATTATGGACAAAGCTCAGAAATACAGACATAATATCAACTCTGTGTGTTCCTCAACTGTATAAGATGCTAGAGTAAACTCAACTGGTGGTTCCATTTGGTTGGTGTGAAGTTTGAAGCATCTGTTACTCTTCTTACGAATCATGGAAAGGTCTAAGGGGCCCAATCTCGAGGGATCACAATAGGTTTATCTTGTCACGGATATTTTATCTTAACACGGATAGGTTATCTTGCCTCAGATGATTTTTTTTTTTTGTAAACATACATGGTCATGGATATCTTGTCAAGAATAGATTATCTTGACCCAGATAGGTTATCTTGCTTTAGATTTTTTTATTTTTATTTTCAACGCCTATAGTCACGGATGTCTTGTCAGATGTCTCGTCATGGATCTCTTGTCATGGATGTCTTATCACGGATGTCATGCCCTGTCCAGGCTTCATGCTGGTCTTTCCCACTAGCCAGCTCAATGGGATTACTAGCACCTGCAGCACTAGTCTACTTGGTCTACCAACCTTAGAGCAGACTTTAGGGTACCAAAACAGCCAATTGCCATTTACGGAATGTTACCAGAACTGACTTTTGGAGTTTTGCTTATATATAGTTGGTCGGAATGTAATTGTCGGTGGTCATATTAGCTTCAGAACATGGTAGAATACCATAATCCTGAAGACGAAGACACCTTCGATGATTTCCATGTACCATAGAGAGACACCCTTGGGCTACGATGCTTCCTTAGTTTACGTGGTACTGAATTGGTAACATATCAGTCTACCCAGTTGGTTATGAACAGATTCGACCCTGAGAAGATTCTATCCCGCGCGGTAGCCATTGAGCTTCTAGGGCATATTTGGATTGATTGCTTTGATCTACTATTGCCCTTCAACACCTCCAGGAGTGAATGGACAGGTTGGGATCCCTTTTACCTGGATGACTATACTCTCTACAATTTGTTATGGGTTACCCTTTTCCACCATTACCTGAGTGGCACATAAGAATCATGGGATGTATGCGAAGGTTGTTGATTCCCATTGGTAAGTTAACGCCTGCGTCGAAACATTGGGTCCAGACTTACTCTATACTAGATACTCTCCCAGACCCACCAGATGCCTCAGGGCACAATCATTCGCCATCCTGTGTATATACCGGTACAATGGTATCCCCTACCTAGAATAAGTATACTATGTTGTGGGCAAGAGGTCTGGCTTTGGCCTTCAAGAAGGTATATCCTAATCTTGCATGTAGACAGCACGGTAGGCTAACTATGTCTAGACCTCGCGAGATTTTGGAACTCACCGAAAGCCCTGATTAGCCATTGAGATGCAGCTTATTGCAACTGGATTTAACCAATATCCCCGACGATATACTAGAGCCAGATGGATAGTCTGAGCAACCAGAGCCAGATGGATAGTCTGAGCAACCAGAACTTGATGTAGCTGACCGCACCAGCCCCATTGATAGCCCTAGCCCAACTGAAGTCAGCTGCAGTTCTAGCGATTCTGAGTATAGTGGTTTATCGTCTTAGTCTAGTGAAAGCCTTAGCTCTATAAGTGAGCTCTCGAGCTCACCCTACAGCTCAGAGCATCCAGATGATAATTTTTGGGTGGAATCGGGGGTCGCGCATTTGGATTGGAGTTGGGTTATGCGCGCCGTAGATGCACTACAGCACGATTGAAGATTGCATGTATTGATAGTCTGGTTGTATTACGCCCCCAGAATATCTCACAAAAAACTCCATGACAAGCATACGTTATTCGTGACATCACAATATGAATAAATAGGTGTCTCTTCCCCAACCTTTCTAGGAACACAATTGCAAGACCATCTTACACTCTAGTTCCATACTTGCCCCATACTCGAACATGTCTTTAACTGCAAGCGTGCCAGTGTCCGTATGTCCCCCAATGGTTACGACTCTCACCAAAATACTAGGCGGGACTGCTTTTCTGTGGGAATCAGAGCAATCTGCCCAATTTAAGGAATGGTGGGAAACTACTGACTGGGCTGCCAAGCTCCGTGACAACCTAGCCAAAGAGGAGACCCGAAGTAACCATATTAATCTACCCCGATGGGATTCTAAACTTCGAAAGGCAGTGTACTGGGTCCAATTCGGACAAGAGGCTAAAATCCACAGTGGTGAGCCTTTCATATTTTACTTAGCTTGCAAGAGTACTTTGCAATACCCTAGCGCATTCAATATGGGTACTTCACATATGAAATATCACCTCACCTTGGGAAAATACCGAGCCGCTAGTGGGCAAAACAATTTAGATATTTCAACCATGTTTGGGAAGGTGATTATATACTCTGTACCTGCAATAATTGAGGCTGACATTACATACAGGCAACATGTTCCTCCGCACAATCCCCACAATTGCAATTTAGTGATGATGCGTTTAAATATGAACTCATGAAAACTGTAATTACCACCAACTTACCTTTCAGAACTATCGAACATCTACAGTTCCAGTGTCTGCTGAAATTGCTTAGATCTGGAATTGATATCCCCTGTGCAATAACTCTTCACCAGAGTATTTACTATTATACAGCAGAAGTTCAACAGAAGCTACAAAAAAGCCTACCAGAAGATATATTCATCTACCTCGCCATAGATTGTTACACTTCTCTGAACAAGTTAGCGTTCATGGGTACAACACTCCATTTTATTGACCAGGACTGGCAGCTGCACCAACATACGATCGGATTCCAGTACCTAGGTGGGGAATCTCATAATGCTATACTCTTGAGTAACAAGCTAGGCCAATTGATTCAGGAATATGGCATCACGAGCCGAGTCTTGGCTATTGTTTCAAACAACGCTAGTGTCAATACCGCATTGGCTAAGCATTTACAAGCCAATGTATTCGGTGCTAAATGGGACCCAGAGCAATACCGAGTTCCTGGCCTTGTATATATACTTGCTCTGGTGAGCAATCAGTTCATGAAAGAACTGAAGTCAAACCTAGATAATGATGATACTATATCGTCCACCTCTCCCATAGAGTATTCCATCAGAGCACTACAGAACTATGCCCCTGGTACATTTGTGCGATCTGTTTGTAAAGTAAGTCAACTGTTAGCCAGCATATCACAGAAGGCCGATATGCATCATGGAATCCTATTGCTAACATTTATCCAGGTTCAAGAGCTCTGTAAGGCTATTGTAGCCAGCCCACAATACCTAGAACAATTCAAGGAACTCCAAAGTGATACCCGAGAACCCATGGGCCTTATCCAGGACATCAAAACGTACTGGAACTCAACATTTGAAATGCTTACTGGAGCTTTGAGGCTCCAGTACTACATAGAGCAATGGATCGCACTGGCGACAATAGAGAACAAGTACTCCGAGTTGTGGTTAAGTCAAGAGGAGTGGACCCATGTTCACGAGGCTACTATTTTCCTAAAGCCTTTATTGGATTATACTCACGCGATCTCTACAGGGTAGCATACGACCATCCACAATACTTTCTTCATCTACAATGATATCTTCGACCACATTGATAAACAGCGGAAACGTATATGAAAACTTCCTGGTAATCCTGGCTGGGCTTCAGGGTTTCTGTTGACGATGAAAGCGTATCAGCAGGTATTCCAGAAGTATTATTCTAAGACAGAAAAGCAATCCCTAATCTACAACCTTGCTACCATCCTTGATCCATTGAAGAAATTGTCTTTATACCTTGATTGGGGAAATCTGACAGTCCAAGATCCTAGTGGGACTTAGCCGAACAGTGATTCAATATCATACATGGAGTATTATAAGTACGTATGAATTTAGTCTGTACATCCCTATTCTTCCCCATATGTTTTGGGTGACAACGAGACCATCCGTGACAACGAGACCATCCATGACACGAGACCATCCGTGACACGAGACCATCCGTGACATACAGAAAATATAATTCTTACAAAATTGTGTGCTTAGGGTTCAGTTCGAAGATTATTTCGATCATAACTACACCAAGTATATGCTGGAACCTCTGATTCAGAATGCACAAGTCGATGATGGAGAACAATCCTGCATCATGTGTCGACTACAAGAGCATACAACAGGCCAATCGGAGGATGTCCCAGAAATCAAAAGATACCTAGCGATTCCGGTAACAACACTGAATGGGAAATGCCCCCTCTCCTGCTGGAAAGTCCATGCTAGTGAATTTCCCATGCTGGCACGAATAGTGAGGCATATATTGAGTATTCCACTCACATCTATGTCAGTAGAGCGAATATTCAGCAGTGCTCGGAATATTTTGCCTTACCGACGCAACAGAATGGGCTACCAGATGATAACTACGCTTATGTTAACCAAATCTTGGGACGCCGTCCATGCGAAATACAGTGCTGCAGAGGCACAAGTTATACCAGCACATATGGAAGAAGGTATGGCTGATCCGAATGCAAGTCAGGTGATAATGGAGAAATAGGCTCGGAGATATAATATGGACTTCCTCCGCCAGATGGTACTATAATGTCTAGATACCGTTCAGGGAGAGGCGGACTCAGATTCGGACACATGTAGTGATACGGAAGTAGGTGGGAGCGAAGTGATGGATGACATGGCAGCCTCACCGTCTGATAATACAAGCCCCTGCTATAGTTTCCCCGAACGTTCTACGGCTGCATTGTCAAACTCATTCCAACAATGTCTTTTGCGCGAAGCTGCAGGAACACCATCCCCCTCAACACCATATTGAAGTCGGAAGCGCCCTGCCTCACCATCAGTAAGCCTTACGCCATCAATGGCAAGCAGGTTCTAGAAGAAGTTGTGGCCTACTCAGCATAGGAACTACAAGGTATAGGTAGGTTGATGTTATGTGCATCACGAACGATTTGATATTGCCTAATTAGCGTCCGACGCCCTGGGTGTTGCGGAGCCATCTTGCCACTTGTCAATGCCACTGTCACAATTAATGTCATCCTGATGCCCCTCTGCTAGCTCATGGGCATCTGGACGACTTCCCTCCAGTTCATAGGTGTAAGGAAGTGGATTAGTCAGTTACCCTGAATAACCCCTACCCTACAACTTATGTAATTTCTTATGTTAACCTCAACAAGCACTCAAAACATTGGGCTGTCTGCCTTGTTGACTCAGGTATTTCATATGACTCATATATTGAGTCATAACTGTTATTGATTTCAAATCATGTATGAGTCAGAGACTGAGCACTGCCACTGCACTGCCTCAATTCTGACTCACACCTCTGTAGAGAAGTAGTATATGTTCTGGTTCATTCCCCTAAGGATTGGGGAGGACAGACTCAAGCTAGTAGAGATAGATACAATCAATATAAGAGTTCCACTGGTTAATCTATTAGTGCCTATGGCACTCCACAACTTCTATCTTATACTGCATACTATGCACAAGATTATAACATACATACTTGCCACTGTGTTGTATATATTTCTACCAGTAGTAATTACTGTGTGCTTTATAATCTATTGTGTTAATTAGAGATAACTGGATTAAGATCTTATCTTATCTAATCAGATTAGATCTTATCAGATTATCCTAATCCCCCTTACAATACATTACATTTTTTTAACCTAAGAACTTAGATTCTTATCTAAGGAAGGCCTGATCAACCTTACCTAAATCAGCAAAAGAGTTTATACCTACCAGAGTATAAACTACCTACCAGTAAGCCTACAGTACAAGAGGTACAGTAGCACAAAGCCTGACAGTCAGCAAATAAGCCTACCACAAGTAGCAAGTAAGTCTATCACCAATAGCAACCAGAAGATAAGCCTACCCATAAGTAGCAACATAAGCCTACAAGTCACAAGTAGCAACCAAGAGTAGGAAAAACAAAGATATATTTCCACCAGTAGCAATACCTACACAAGAAAGGAAATACAACAAAGAAAAAATCACCTAAACTCAAAAGTCTGGGACCTGTCAAAAGTCCTAGAAGAGTAAAAGGGATTTTTACCCAGCTCTAAGGAATTGGAGAAAATAGAAGTCAATAGAAGACTCTAAAAAAGCAAAGGTATTGCCAGGGAAGCACTAACCATATCAGTGTAAAAACACTCCCTCTCCACATCAAGACACCAGAGAGTTTCCCAACCCCAGTCATAACCCAGCTTAAAGAAAAACCTGCTATTTTCATAACAGGAAAAACAAGGACATTGCCTGTACCTCTCTCTCCAGAAAGAGCAAAGGTACCTAGCAGACCAACCTCTGTCTACCCACCTCACCTTCTTACCCTTATTGGTTGGAAGCCCAGCTCCCAAAACAATCTCATCAACAAAGGTAACCCTCTTCCTCTTCAGACTCTTCCTAGG
>ML121733.1:0-11525 GCA_003788615.2 Terfezia boudieri ATCC MYA-4762
AGAGCACCTCGAGTACACGAAGCCTACAAAGTTCTAAGTCTAAGTTAACTTTACGTTCAAGCGATATCGGATTTATTTTGTGTTGCGAAATAAGATCTTTCGTGAGGGACTATTGTGGAATTGAACTTTACTGCTATAGGATATTATTCTGTGTTGTGGAATAGTTATCGTTGCGGCAGACAGAGTACGGCCGTTCTATTTTGTAGTTGCAAGAGCGCTATAAGTGATAATAGGGCCCCCGTGACAGTCGGCAAGTGTGTGGGTTGCCAATACAAAACAGGGGCTGGAGGTTCTTGAGACATAGGCAAGGATTGGTTTGTGACAGTCGGTTCCTTCTCTGCTACCTTAAGATTATAGTATTTTGACATCCGGTCCTGTGCCGCCTTCACATTTTCCCTCATTGTCAATCTCATTGCATCTAAGGTTTCGACCATCTTGACTGCCTCAGGGTTGTTCGACTCGGTTGAGGCTTCGGTTGAGTTCTGGAAGTTGTTCTCGGGGTGTTGAGCATATGCTGTATAAAAAGGAGTGAGTTTAGTACTAGAGTGGACAGTGTTATTATAACAGAACTAGGCAAATGGTAATAACTCGATCCAGTCATCCTGATCACAACAGCAATACGTCCGTAAATAATACTCTAGAGTCTGGTTAACTCGCTCAGTTTGACCATCAGTCTGGGGGTGATATGCTGAGGACTTATCCAACTCAACTCCTAATAATCGCATTACTTCCATCCAAAACGAACTTGTAAATACCGAATCCCTATCCGATACTACCCTCTTTGGTAGCCCATGCAGTCTCCAAACCTCTTTGACGAATATCCCAGCCAACTCTTTTGCCTTTCAGTTCTTCAAAGGAATAAAGTGCGATATCTTGGTAAACCTATCAACAATCACTCATATTTGATTGTACTGTTTCACTGGTGGTAAATCAATGATGAAATCCATCAAAATATGTTCCCATGGCCTATAGGGAATTGGAAGAGGTACGAGCTTGCCATATTCAAGTTTCTTGTGTTGAGTAGTCTTATTTTGTTGGCAAGCATCACATGTACGAACATATTCTCGTACCCAATCTTCCATGTTTGGCCAGTAGTAATTTCGTTTCATTAACTCTAGGGTCTTGTCATGTCCGAAATGTCCTGCAACTTTAGCATCATGACTTTGGAAAGCCACTTTCAACTTAAGAGAGTTGTTGTCAGGAATGTATAAGTGGCGTTCATAGGTTATCATGTCATTCTCCAAACCAAAGTGCTCTAGACCTGGGTACTCCTTGCCAAATTTCAAAGCATTCCGAATCCCTAACTATTTGTCATCTTTGAGGCCAGCCTCTTGAATTTCCTTCGACCAATTTGATTCCTCCATCTGTGAGGCCTTCACTGCCAGAATTCGGCGCATTACTAAACTCTCCTCACTCGCACCCAGTTGGAATTGACTTGGTTTGAATATCCGAATCATGTAGTCTTGCTTCTCCCCCCCTTCTTCAAGGTCAGGATCCACCTGACGGGAAAGTGCATCTGCCTTGCCATTCTTATCACCTAGGTGGTAGATAATTCTAAAATTGAACTGGCTTAGTATTTCTGCCCATCTTGCCTGCCTTCGATTGTGTATCTTAGTAGAATTAAAATACTCAAGTGTCACGGGGGCCCTATTATCACTTTTAGCGCTCTTGCAACTACAAAATAGAACGGCTGTACTCTGTCTGCTGCAACGATAACTATTCCGCAACACAGAATAATATCCAATAGCAGTAAAGTTCAATTTTATAATAGTTCTTCATGAAAGATCTTATTTCGCAACACAAAATAAATCCGATATTACTTGAACGTAAAGTTAACTTAGACTTAGAACTTTGCAGACTTCGTGTACTCGAGGTGCTCTTGCTTTCGAATACTCTTGATGGTAGAATCAAATTCAACTGGAAACTACTAGCACTATTTATAACGCATGGTGGTTGTAGATATTCTTTGATAAAATATTTTGGGGACGCGCCCCCTACCTGTTACTTTCGAATTAATTAATTCTAAGTATTATGCCATCCACACCTTTTGTTAACACAGGTACTATCTGCGCTCATTGTCACAGGTTACTAACCTAAATAATGAGTATTATCCCATGTCTGCATATATACTAAAACTTCCCTTAAAGCTCTCTAGCCCTGTTAACAAATACCCAGCCGAAGCAACTAAACTCATCTTCCGATATCCTACCAAAACCGACGATGCCATTAAGTTATGCCTTAATAGTATCATAGGGTCATTTATTTGAGCTTCTGGCAGTATTCACTTAGTAGAGTCTAGTGTCCATTGAAAAATTATTTTCAACTGCATATAACTCTATGAATAGAGAACCGTGGGTCACAAACAAACTATCATTGGTAAGGTCTTATCACCACGAAGATTATAGAATCTTAGTTCATCTCGATACCTACCTTATTCACAGAGTTATTACCAATAGTAGGTAAACCTCCTCATAGACTTATTACGCCTTATTAAAAGGCTAATAACTCCATGAGTTTTACTCCGATCATAAAAAGGATTTTAGAAATGGAATCAGGGCGTCGAGTGGGCCTAGATAGGACCTTGAAAATATAAATTCGGAGAACTTTTTATTTTCGCCCTATCTTTGGCCCACTTCCCAAGTCGCTTTCCTTATAGTGTCACCGGACGCACTTTGGTCTAAAGTACGCCCTCGTGGCTTCATTTTTTTATTTATTTTTACCGAATTATTTTCCTGCAGTTCAGGGTAATAATTCAGGTTTCAGGGTAACGCCAAGAGTTCAGGGTAATAGCTTCCAGCTAGTAGTATATATATATATAGTATATATTGATCTGGGTATAACTATAGAACTGTTACTTGGATTGTTTTGAAACTTAAACCGTAGCTCCCTCAAGGGTCCATGGACATTCTATAAGAGTTATAACTATCTGTGATAATTCTTTACTCCTCCGAAGTTCATACCCATTACTAATAATTATGTTATGGATAAATATTAGAAACGTTTACACCATACTACTATGAGTGTACCTAGAGTCCGTATGGATATTCTAGGGTCGTCCTATGTGGGCACAAGTACCTATGGTAGGGCTGAATGTCACCCCATGACAGTGCCCTCCCCCTTAAGGTTCTTGTCTACAAGAACCTAATTGATGATGCAGCCAGACTTATTATTATCACTAACAATAATAGATGGGGCTTGAGGACCAGTCCTCATATACGACTACCGAAACACAGTAGCGTACGTCTCATTGCACCCCTGAGACAAAGCTATAGCATAAGAAATACAGGTATCAAAAACATAAAGATAATTCAAAAAACCTAATGCCTACTAATAGGAAAAAAAGAAAAATCCTCATAAAATAACATCAGGGTCCCGAGGCTTAAGAGGGTTATCCAGATGGAATTTCTAAACAAGTTCAGCACCTTCATCCTTCAAGTTCTCATATGGTTCCCATGTGTCATCGTCGGGACTGTAACCCTTCCAAGAAACTAAATACATTACTCATCCCTTCCTAATGTCACTTGTCCTAACCTTCTCAATCTGGTACTCTGATTCTTCGAGATCAACTGGAGGAGGTGTTGGCGAATGTCTGCCGGCAATTGTATTAAGGTAGTAGGGTTCCGACAAACTAATATGAAAAACTGGGTGGGTTTTGCCTGTATTTGGGGGAAGTTCTAACTCATAGGCATAAGTGCCTATAAGCTGTTTAATTCTAAACTTCCCTTATAGCTTGTAGTCAAGCTTTTTGGTCGGACACCTTGTTTTAATGTTCTTTGCATTGACCATAACCCAATCTCCCACTTTGAATGTCGGTTCCTTCTCTGCTGCCTTAAGGTTATAGTATTTTGACATTCGGTCCTGCACTGCCTTCATGTTTTCCCTCATTGCCAATCTCATTGCATCCAAGGTTTCGACCGTCTTGACCACCTCAGGGTTGTTCGATTCAGTTGAGGCTCCAGTTGGGTTCTAGAAGTTGTTCTCGGGGTGTTATGCATATGCTGCATAAAAAGGAGTGAGTTTAGTACTAGAGTGGACAGTGTTATTATAACAAAACTCGGCAAATAGTAATAACTCGACTCAGTTATCCTGATCCCAACAGCAATACATCTGTAGATAATACTCTAGGGTCTGGTTAACTCGTTCGGTTTGACCATCGGTCTGGGGGTGATATACCGAGGACTTATCCAACTCAACTCCTAATAACCACATTACTTCCATCCAAAATGAACTAGTAAATACCGAATCCCTATCCGAAACAACCCTCTTTGGTAGCCTATGCAATCTCCAAACCTCCTTGACAAATATCTCAGCCAACTCTTTTGCCTTCCAATTCTTTATGGGAATGAAGTGCAATATCTTAGTAAACCTATCGATAATAACCCAGATTTGATTATACCCTTTGACTGGTGGTAACTCAGTAATAAAATCCATCGAAATATGTTCCCATGGCCTATAGCATCAGCAAGATTGATATTTGCATCCTGTGCATTCTGACGCACAGGATGCACAGGACGCTTGGGACGAAAACTCTAAATCAGGACGTCAACGCTTTTGTTGGTATGTCAGGACGCAGTTGAACTTTGCTCTGCCCCCTGGGATGTAAGACTAGCGCGTAGCAGGTGCGCCTGTGTCTGCAATGCAAGCCTTATACAACCTTTATCCAGACGTACTTGGCTGAGCCTCCTATGCCTGCAACGCAACCCTAAAACAAGCCTCACGCCCTTAACGTAGCGATGCCCTCTGAATAACCGCCTTCAAATAGCCGCCTAAAATAGCCGCCTCCGAATATACGCGCGATCACACTATAAATATATGCATAGTAGAGTCTTCATTATATTCGGAAATTATATACATAGAAGTATTGAAAACGAGATATATATATGGAATATGTATCCCTCACTCTAAAACTCACTCCAATACCTCCTCTAATACTCACTCCAATACCTGCTCTAATACTTGCTCTAATACTTACTCTAATGCTCGCTCTAATACTCACTCTAATGCTCGCTTTAATGCTCGCTCTAATACTCGATCTAATACATGCTAGAATATACTTGAGAAGTCATACAAGACAAAGGGAAAAGGTGCGGGGCAGCGAAGTATATATACAGGAAAACCATAGTTGTCAAGGCCAATCGCCAAGGCCGACGATATAGACTTTGCGAAGATAATGATATAGCAGATAACGAGAAAAGTGGCATGACCTGCTCCGCCCACTGCTGCAAGCGCTGCCTAGGCTGGTAATAGTCTTATTGGGAAATTGTAGTACTGCGATATATGTAGAACTCATGCATCCGAGGCTTATATATATTGTAGGAACTCATGTATTCGTGGTTGTAGGAACTCATGTATCCGAGGCTTATATATATTGTAGGAACTCATGCATTCGCAGTTGTAGGAATTCATGTATTCGAGCCTTATATATATTTTGTAGGAACTCATGCATTCATGCCTTATATATATGTTGTAGGAACTTATGTATTCACGGTTGTTACATTCGCAGCTTATATATATTATAGGAATTCATGCTTGTATGGCCACTGGATATGCATAAATTCCTACAACTACGAATACGTGAGTTCCTACAATATATATAAGCTGCGGATGCATGAGTTCAACCAGACTAATGAGTTCCTACAATATATATATGTCATGTATGCATGAATTCCTACAACCGCGAATACATGAGTTCCTACAATATATACAAGCCGCGGATGCATGAGTTCTACACATATAGCAGTGCTATGATTTCCCAATAAGACTATTACCAGCCTAGGCAGCGCTTGCAGCAGTGGGCGGAGCGGGTCATGCCACTTTTCTCGTTATCTGCTATATCATTGTCTTCGGAAAGTCTCTATCATCGGCCTTGGCGATTGGCCTTAGCTACGCATGCATTCATGTAATCGTAGCCACTAGATATGCTTGATTTCTCACATGACCCTCGAAAGCCTGAATCCCTAGAAAATATACATATAACCCGCGAAAGCAAAGATATCTCGAATATATATATATATCTGGTGCGAAAGTACGGATATCTAGTATATATATGTATAAGGCGCGAAAGCATGGATTTCTCGCATATATGTATAAGGCATGAAAGCATAGATTTCTCGCATATATATATATAAGTCGTGGAAGCACGATTAGATGTGTATAAGTTGCGAAAGCATAGATTTCTCGCATATATTATATATAAGCCTCGAAAGTACAGATTTCTCGAATATATACATATAAGCCACGAAAGCATGGATTTCTCGCATATATAGATAAGGCACGAAAGTATGGATTTCTCGCATATATATATATAAGCCTCGAAAGTATGGATTTCTCTTATATATATATATAAGC
The DNA here is from genome assembly GCA_003788615.2 of Terfezia boudieri ATCC MYA-4762. Lineage (NCBI taxonomy): Eukaryota > Fungi > Ascomycota > Pezizomycetes > Pezizales > Pezizaceae > Terfezia > Terfezia boudieri. Next base: position 6,349 of record ML121733.1, read on the forward strand.
TGTGATTATATATAGCCAAGGCCGATTGCCAAGACTAAAGATATGAAGCAATGAGATAATAGTTCAGTGCCTGGTAGCATCAGGATTGGGTTACGACCGAGTTAGACGTCAGGATTCTATTGTGACCCAGCTGGCATCTGGATTGCTGTGCAACCTAGTAGGGTGTCAGGACATTATTACGCCCCCCACAGTGCCCTTGTGGTGTCAGGGTGCTGTTGTACCCCCTGCGGCTCGCTAGGTGGTATTGGGATTCTATTGCGACTGCGCAGGGCGTCTGGATGTACAGGACAAACAGGACGTACCAGAATTTGCTCTCGTGTCTGAACGCCAATTCGTTCTTGCTGATAAGGGTATAGGAAGTGGTACGAGCTTGCAATATTTCTTGTGTCGAGCCGTCTTATTTCGTTGGCAAGTATCGCATGTACGAACATATTCTCGCACCCAGTCTTCCATGTTTGGCCAGTAGTAATTTCGTTCCATCAACTCGAGGGTCTTATCACGTCCGAAATGTTCTGCAACTTTAGCATCATGACTTTGGAAAGCCACTTTCAACTTAAGGGAGTTGTTGTCAGGTATATATAAGCGACGTTCGTAGGTTACCATATCATCCTCTAAACCAAAGTGCTCCAGGCCAGGGTACTCTTTACCAAACTTCAATGCATTCCGAATCCCTAACCACTTATCATCTTTGAGGCCAGCCTCTTGAATTTCCTTTGACCAGTTCGATTCTTTTGTCTGTAAGGCCTTTACTGCCATAATTCAGCGCGTTACTAGGGTCTCCTCACTCATACCTAGTTGGAATTGACCAGGTTTGAACATCCAAATCATGTAGTCTGTTACGGCTGAGATTATGCAGACCGGGCCGGCGCCACCCGATGGTGGGTGGCCTGAAGTCAACCCCGCTTTCCTATATATATGCCCACATCTTATATCTAGTTATTGTTCTCTAAGACTCGAGCGAAGTCTTGTATCACTGGGTTTACTTTACTCTACCAAATAAATCTATATTCTTTGCTATATTCTTCGCACCTTGTGAACCCAGTTAGGCCCGAGCCTAGTAATTATGCCCTCGTAGACCCTATATATTAATATACCGACAGATATCTACGTGATTACTAGCTCACCCCTAACATTACTTCGCTTTGATCAAAGGAACTAGCGATTCTGGCTAATCACCCCTCTCTACATTCCTATACTGTCAGACAGCTGGAATATGGCTTAAAGAACGTCGTACTAATATGAGCGACGTCGGAAATAATTATTTCCCCCTCCTATGTATTTATTAGCTTGTTCTTACCGACATACTAATCCTATATTGAGATCTCCAGATCTGCTAAGTCTGAGATGTCGAGCGACATGCTCAAGCACCCCCGAACTAGCTTCGAACGACGAGCTCAATACCCCCGAGCGAGCTCAATACCCTCAAGCGAGCTCAATACCCCCGAGCAAGCTCAATACCTCCGAGTGAGCTTATAAGCCCACAGCGAGCTTATAAGGCCCCCTCGGCGAACAAGCGAGTTTATAAGTACCGAGCGAGCTTTTAAGGCCCCGAACGAGCCTATAAGGCACTGAGCGAGCCTATAAGGCACCGAACGAGCCCCCCCGAGCTAGCTCAAGACCCCGAACGAGGCTATATTTTTTTTCTTTTCTCTCTGAATTAGAACGATTGCAGAGGGGGGAGTTATCAGTCAGGACGTCTGATTGAAAACGGGGAGTAGTACTAGGGTGGATATCTATGCCGGACAGCCACCAGATGTCGGCATGGGAAGCCTAGTACGGGCTGGATAGAGTACTACAACTCAGACAAGTTGAAGAATGCACATCTGAGATGGCTGAGCTCAAATACAGCTAATAGAACAAGGCCCCCGCCTTGAGCGGCAAATGCCAACAAAATTTTTTCTGAGCTATTGAGCTCTCAAAGACCCCGTTCAAGCTCCGAAAGCTCTCAAAGACCCCGTTCGAGCTCCGAAAGCTCTCAAAGACCCCGTCCGAGCTCCGAAAGCTCTTAAAGACCTTGTTCAAGTTCGAGCTCCGAAAGCTCTCAAAGACCCCGTTCGAGCTCCCAAAGCTTAAAGACCCCATTCGAGCTCGAAAGCTCAAAGTCCCCCGCCTTGGGAAAAGACCCAAGCGAGCGCTGTGAGCGCTGAAAACACGAACGAGTGCCACGAGTGCACAAATGACCAAGACCCCCCCCTTGCACAGGCAAGTTGGGTTGGACAGTTGGGAAAGCATGTATTGAACCTTTTCCTGTGACGTTGGCTTTTTCCCACTGGGTTTTGCTGCGCAGAGGTTTTTAATGGACATGGCATGTGGGATACCCCCCCCTATCAAGATTACCCTGGATCTGCGGATCCTTCAGATGTTTTTATTAAAAAATGCGTTTTATAAACGTTCTCTCTTATACCACAAATCATATAAACATATATTAGTCATTCCTAATTACATTCCACTACATGTCAAATCATGTGCTAAAATACTTACATAAATTAAGTATTTTCAGATGTTCATCATAACCTTAATCTTATTGTTAGTTAAATTATTAACTTTATTTTAGCTCTATTACACATGTTTACAACATATGTCAAACTATATTTTGAGTTATGTTTTTTGTTGAAGTTTATTCTTACCAACAACTCAAACTTGTTGAATATGTTGTAATCATGTTGTATGTGCATTTAGTACGTTCTGACAAGCACTATAGTCTGCTAGAATCATGTATATATAGGAGGGGATTCCTCCTACCTTGAGAGGATGATCAGCTCATACTTCAATCTCATTCACATATACATTCCTCAATTCTATGCTCTATAGCTCTACCAGAACATCCTCAAGCTCTACCAGAACGTCCTCAATACGCCTATTAGATTCGTTCTTCCTTTTCTCCTTTATTGGATACTTGGTTGAATCCTGCTGCCTGTTGTCTACAGTATATTCTCATATACCTGTATTTCAACAGTTTTGGATCTATGATCCATATGTATGATGCACCTCATGTTTGAGATACCCGGATCAGTTGATTTACGTATTATGGGAAGTGGATCGATGGCGAGTTGCCAGAGAAGTGAAGCCACTCGGTTTGATGTTTAAGTTTTGGCATGACGCCACTATGTTTGAGAGAATACCCTGTCCTTCTGAGCTACCTTACAAGCCATTGCTGCCAGATGTTGAGGTCGATTCCATTGGTTTAACCCAGTCAGTAGTACTGAGTGGGTTAGTGGTCTCAGGGGGGTCCTCTGAGTGGGGTGTGCCCTAATTGCTACCAATATACATGTGCACGTAGAGGGAGTAGGGTGAGTGAAGTTGGTCAGTCGGGACGACCTCTTGGAAAGGGGGAGTACTGTTACGGCTAAGATTATGCAGACCGGGCCGGCGCCACTCGATGGTGGGTGGCAAGAAGTCAACCCTGCTTTCCTATATATATGCCCACATCTTATATCTAGTTATTGTACTCTAAGACTCGAGCGAAGTCTTGTATCGCTCGGTTTACTTTACTCTACTGAATGAATCTATATTCTTTGCTAAATTCTTTGTACCTTGTGAACCCAGTTAGGCCCGAGCCTAGTGATTGTGCACTCGTAGGCCCTATATATCGATATACTGACAGATATCTCCGTGATCACTAGCTCGCCTCTAACATGGTCCTGCTTCTCTCCCCCTTCTTCAAGGTCAGGATCTACTTGATGGGAAAGTGCATCTGCCTTGCCATTCTTATCACTTGGGCGGTAGATGATTCTAAATTTGAACTGGCTTAGTATTTCCACCTATCGTGCCTGCCTTCGATTGAGTATCTTAGTAGAATTAAAATACTCAAGGTTCTTGTGATCCATATACACAATTATCTCCTCCGGGGCACCCATTAAGAAATGTCTCCATTCTTAGAAACAATTCATAATTACAACCATTTCTTTGTCATGGACGTCGTAATTAAGCTCTGTTGGGATGAAGCATTTCGAATAGTACGCTACTGGATGCCAACGACCATCTGGTTCCTTTTGAGATAGAATACCAGCCTTGGCTAGATCAGACGCATCTGTCTCGATCATTTTTGGTCTTTCAGGATGATAATGACATAGTATTGGAGCTGTGGTGAACCTATATTTCAACTCATTGAAGGCCTGCTGACACTGTTGTGTCCAATTCTAAGGAACCCTATTGTGTATTAGTGTCTGAATTGGCAATGCCAAACTACTAAAGGCCTGAATAAACCAGCGATAGAAATTAGCAAAACCAATAAATCTTTACACCTCCTTGACATTCTGAGGAGCCTACCATGTGAGGATATCCTCGACTTTCTTCTGACCCATTTGTATCCCCTTTATGGCAACTTTAAATCCCACGAATTCAACTTCTAGAACATGAAAGATATACTTATCAATATTAACATAAAGGTTATTCTCCGTTAGCTTTTGTAGTACCCAATGGACAAGCTCGACATGTTCTTCCTCAGTTTGGGTATATATGAGGATATCATCAATATATAGAACTATTCCTCAGTCAATTCGGTCCAAAAGAATATTATTAACATATTGCTGGAAAACAGATGGCGCATTGGTAAGCCCAAAAGGCATTACTATATATTTATATAGGCCATATCTTGTCTTGAATGCTGTTTTCCACTCGTCGCCAGCTGCTATTCGTAGAAGATTAAACCCGAGTTTGAGGTCGAGTTTAGAAAAAACCTGTGAGATACCAACTTGTTCCATTAAAGTAGTCATAAGTGGTAGGGGATACTTGTCTTTTTGAGTTATAGCATTTAACCCTCTATAGTCTACGACTATTCTGAGCTTGCCACTTGGTTGTTTGGCGAAGAATATAGGAGCGCTAGTGCTGCTTTTGCTCGGTCTTATCTTGCTAGTTCGGAGTATCTCATCAAGGTATTCTTGAAGAAGCTCCAATTCATCAGGGAAGAGGGGGTATAGCTTTCCTGATAGTGGATTCTTTCCTTCTTCCAGCTCGATTGTCATGTCTTGAGGACCATGTGAGGGAAGGGCTGATTGTAACTCCTTTCCAAAGATTTTAACAAAATCCTTGTACTGAGTTGGCAAACGATCAGCAAGCTCTTAGAGGTTTTCAGTAGCTGTTATTTTCATAACCTTGCGTACATCTCCATTAGCGAACTTCTGATAATCCCATTCCCCTATCTCAATTAGTCCAACATATCGAGCCTGTTCAAGGAC
>ML121733.1:12445-25631 GCA_003788615.2 Terfezia boudieri ATCC MYA-4762
TAAAAGATCAAATCTTTATTGCTATTTATGTTGATGATATGACCTTCTTTGGTCCACCTTCCCCTGCTCGAATTGCTCTTAAAAAAGCCTTGAAATCTGAATTTCAGCTTACAGAGCTTGGAAACCTACATTGGCTATTAGGTATCCAAATCGAATACCATCCTGACATAGTTACACTTTCACAACGAGCATACATTGACAAAATACTGGCTCGATTTGGCATGATGTCTTGCAATTCAGTTACTCTACCTTTGGATTCGAATACTATATTACGCAAATTCCAAGATGGTGATAACATTGCAGATATTACCCTATATCAACAGATTATTGGGTCATTGATGTATCTTGTGATTGGAACACGTCCAGATTTGGCTTTCTCTGTCTCAAAACTATCCCAATATGCCTCAAAGCCTACCACTATACATATGGGAGCTGCAAAACGTATTTTACGTTATATTAAAGGAACAAGAGATAAGGTACTTACCTATACAAGAAAAGGGCTACTGAACGCGCCTTAGCAGGCGCTGACAGAATGCAGATTGGGCAAATGATAAAGATGACAGAAAATCAATTTCAGGTAATATCTTTCAACTAGCTAAGAATACCATTAGCTGGCGCTCAAGAAAGCAAACTTGTGTCTCTACTTCTACTGTAGAAGCTGAATACGTTGCATTATCTTTAGCAGCTAAACAGCACTTATGGCTTCTCAGAGCTCTAAAAGAACTTGGATTTCCCTCTATTCCTGCTGCACTTAGCACAGATGGAGATGGGGCAGTTGATCTAACTGAAAACCCACGTATAAGTGATCGCAGTAAGCACATTGATGTTGCATACTATCATGTTCGTGATCTTGTCGAAACTGGCAAAATCATAGTCCTACATGTTCCTGGCTCACTTAATCCAGCGGATATTTGTACCAAAGGCATGCCTGGACCACAATTTTTCTTACTGCAGGATGCTGTTTTAGGAACTAAATAATTTATAACAGTACTCTTTTCCTATATATGAAAATTTTTTTTTCCTACAAGGTTTTTCTTCATATAAAGGTTTTTAATGAGACTGCTAAAATATTTATACCTGACTATATATGCCGTGATTAGTGAGGAGGGGTATTAAAAAATGCGTTTTATAAACGTTCTCTCTTACACCACAAATCACATAAACATATATTAGTCATTCCTAATTACATTCCACTACATGTCAAATCATGTGCTAAAATACTTACATAAATTAAGTATTTTCAGATGTTCATCATAACCTTAATCTTATTGTTAGTTAAGTTATTAACTTTATTTTAGCTCTATTACACATGTTTACAACATATGTCAAACTATATTTTGAGTTATGTTTTTTGTTGAAGTTTATTCTTACCAACAACTCAAACTTGTTGAGTATGTTGTAATCATGTTGTATGTGCATTTAGTACGTTCTGACAAGGACTATAGTCTGCTAGAATCATGTATATATAGGAGGGGATTCCTCCTACCTTGAGAGGATGATCAGCTCATACTTCAATCTCATTCACATATATATTCCTCAATTCTATGCTCTATAGCTCTACCAGAACATCCTCAAGCTCTACCAGAACGTCCTCAATACGCCTATTAGATTCGTTCTTCCTTTTCTCCTTTATTGGATACTTGGTTGAATCCTGCTGCCTGTTGTCTACAGTATATTCTCATATACCTGTATTTCAACAGTTTTGGATCTATGATCCATATGTATGATGCACCTCATGTTTGAGATACCCGGATCAGTTGATTTACGTATTATGGGAAGTGGATCGATGGCGAGTTGCCAGAGAAGTGAAGCCACTCGGTTTGATGTTTAAGTTTTGGCATGACGCCACTATGTTTGAGAGAATACCCTGTCCTTCTGAGCTACCTTACAAGCCATTGCTGCCAGATGTTGAGGTCGATTCCATTGGTTTAACCCAGTCAGTAGTACTGAGTGGGTTAGTGGTCTCAGGGGGGTCCTCTGAGTGGGGTGTGCCCTAATTGCTACCAATATACATGTGCACGTAGAGGGAGTAGGGTGAGTGAAGTTGGTCAGTCGGGACGACCTCTTGGAAAGGGGGAGTACTGTTACGGCTAAGATTATGCAGACCGGGCCGGCGCCACTCGATGGTGGGTGGCAAGAAGTCAACCCTGCTTTCCTATATATATGCCCACATCTTATATCTAGTTATTGTACTCTAAGACTCGAGCGAAGTCTTGTATCGCTCGGTTTACTTTACTCTACTGAATGAATCTATATTCTTTGCTAAATTCTTTGTACCTTGTGAACCCAGTTAGGCCCGAGCCTAGTGATTGTGCACTCGTAGGCCCTATATATCGATATACTGACAGATATCTCCGTGATCACTAGCTCGCCTCTAACATGGTCCTGCTTCTCTCCCCCTTCTTCAAGGTCAGGATCTACTTGATGGGAAAGTGCATCTGCCTTGCCATTCTTATCACTTGGGCGGTAGATGATTCTAAATTTGAACTGGCTTAGTATTTCCACCTATCGTGCCTGCCTTCGATTGAGTATCTTAGTAGAATTAAAATACTCAAGGTTCTTGTGATCCATATACACAATTATCTCCTCCGGGGCACCCATTAAGAAATGTCTCCATTCTTAGAAACAATTCATAATTACAACCATTTCTTTGTCATGGACGTCGTAATTAAGCTCTGTTGGGATGAAGCATTTCGAATAGTACGCTACTGGATGCCAACGACCATCTGGTTCCTTTTGAGATAGAATACCAGCCTTGGCTAGATCAGACGCATCTGTCTCGATCATTTTTGGTCTTTCAGGATGATAATGACATAGTATTGGAGCTGTGGTGAACCTATATTTCAACTCATTGAAGGCCTGCTGACACTGTTGTGTCCAATTCTAAGGAACCCTATTGTGTATTAGTGTCTGAATTGGCAATGCCAAACTACTAAAGGCCTGAATAAACCAGCGATAGAAATTAGCAAAACCAATAAATCTTTACACCTCCTTGACATTCTGAGGAGCCTACCATGTGAGGATATCCTCGACTTTCTTCTGACCCATTTGTATCCCCTTTATGGCAACTTTAAATCCCACGAATTCAACTTCTAGAACATGAAAGATATACTTATCAATATTAACATAAAGGTTATTCTCCGTTAGCTTTTGTAGTACCCAATGGACAAGCTCGACATGTTCTTCCTCAGTTTGGGTATATATGAGGATATCATCAATATATAGAACTATTCCTCAGTCAATTCGGTCCAAAAGAATATTATTAACATATTGCTGGAAAACAGATGGCGCATTGGTAAGCCCAAAAGGCATTACTATATATTTATATAGGCCATATCTTGTCTTGAATGCTGTTTTCCACTCGTCGCCAGCTGCTATTCGTAGAAGATTAAACCCGAGTTTGAGGTCGAGTTTAGAAAAAACCTGTGAGATACCAACTTGTTCCATTAAAGTAGTCATAAGTGGTAGGGGATACTTGTCTTTTTGAGTTATAGCATTTAACCCTCTATAGTCTACGACTATTCTGAGCTTGCCACTTGGTTGTTTGGCGAAGAATATAGGAGCGCTAGTGCTGCTTTTGCTCGGTCTTATCTTGCTAGTTCGGAGTATCTCATCAAGGTATTCTTGAAGAAGCTCCAATTCATCAGGGAAGAGGGGGTATAGCTTTCCTGATAGTGGATTCTTTCCTTCTTCCAGCTCGATTGTCATGTCTTGAGGACCATGTGAGGGAAGGGCTGATTGTAACTCCTTTCCAAAGATTTTTACAAAATACTTGTACTGAGTTGGCAAACGATCAGCAAGTTCTTAGAGGTTTTCAGTAGCTATTATTTTCATAACCTTGCGTACATCTCCATTAGCGAACTTCTGATAATCCCATTCCCCTATCTCAATCAGTCCAACATATCGAGCCTGTTCAAGGACCTCATCAAACTCAGCGAAATCTGTAACCTCCTCAATTTCCAATAGTCTTTTTAGTTCGAGCCCAAAAGGAGCGGTAACTCGCAACTTATCATAGTTCTCCGTAATCCAATCCATCCCCAAAATGAGTGGAAGACCTAGTTCGAGGCACGCAACCTCTGTCACCAAGTCCAATTTCTTGTTTCATCCCAATCTTGCATCTGGGACTTCTATCTTCAGGTTCTGAACCTGAACTGTACCAGACCTCTTGAGAATCGAGCCATCAGCACTCTCTAATCTCAGTCTGTTCTCCCTCTTAACCCAAGGCAGCATCATCTGTTCAACAAAATCCGAATCGAAAATCGTAGCTTCTGTACTCGTATCAACCAAAGCATTAATAGAAAGATCACGTTTATTTCCTCCATACATCCAAGATAAATTGATAGGAATAAGAAACTTCAATCCTTCATGCTTCAATACCTTAGCCCTTGATTTTCCTGCCTGAGAGAGATCCTTAATTCTATCCAAAGAAATATCCGGCACTGCCATCTTTCGTGGTATTTTTTCAAGAGCGCTAATAAGAGGAGCCACCTTACTATCAGCTTTTCTTTTTGTCCCTTTTTTTGCGTTTTTGTTTGATAAAGAAAGAGAAGAAAAAGTAGAAGAAGATAAATTACGAGAAACAGAACTAATCAAAACAGGGTCAATATCCATCAGTTCCCCCTCATGTTCTTCCTTCTAACTGCCCACAAAGATACCTTTCTTAACCACGCAAATAGAAAACCAATCCTGCGAGGCTATCTGACCTGACGTGCTAGATAGCTCGCACCCCTAACAATCCGAGTTTTCCCCATAATCCAACTTATCCTCACTAATAATATGCCCAAACTGAACATCAAGTGGCGCTACTATAGCCGCTCCTGCAGACACTGTCGCCACTTTCTTAGTTTCCTCCTTTGCCTTACCCTTCCCCTTATTCTCTACCGATGGTTTCCAACCTACAGTACAATTCTTCATCATGTGCTCTTTATTTCCGCACTTGATACACTGTCCATCCTTTTTTCAAGTCTAGCACATAGAATAAGTGACCTTATCTTCGCCTAGTTCTTTCTCTTTCTTGGTGGAGGAAGTGTTGGACTACGTTCTCAACTTAGTCTCATACTTCTTGGTCTTCTGCTTCGGCTTGGTGATCCGATCCTTGAGATTGTCGGATTTCTTCTCGGTAGTTTTAGGAGTCTAGGTCACATCCTTCTTTATCCTAGTAGTTTGCTCCTTCAACCTATAGAGGTATTACACACGTACCTCTCATCCTTTCTCTTATTCCACCTAAGACCCAGCATTTGCAATAACTTGAAAGAACATTTCCATGCTAGCTGGTACCTTATCGAGAACGTCTTTATCTGTACTGACTCGAACCATGTATGCTCGTGTCTCAGGTTGAATTGTGCCAATTAGGTGCTCCCAGAGCTGTTCACATGATAGTTCTGCTACCAACTGATTAACCCTAACTCTAGCAACGAACTCCTTTGTCAACTCCCCTTTCTTCTAGTATTCTTTGAGTAAAGAAACCTTTGCATTCCTTTTTTCATGTTGATTCTGGTAGGCATTAATAAATTCCTGCTTGAAGGTATTAAAGGTATCCCACTTAATCACTTCTGACTTCGGATCTGGGGTTTGCTTATGCTAGTTAGCATAATACCACGTACTGGCCCCCTTGGTTAGTAGATCAGCTACGAACAAGATCTTATCACTATGCGTCTGGTAGGTTTGGGGCATACAAATAAAGGTATAGTTAACCTTCATCAGGAATTCTCTGAGCTTGCTAGAGGTACCATCGAACTTAGATGGTAGAGGAAGATTTCGAGGTTCTTTTCACTCTATAGATGTGCGCTGTGGAGGAGGTACTGGTGGTGGAACTGGAGGCGGGACTGGAGGTAGAACTGGAGGTACAGGTGGTGGGGGCGGAGGGAGTATCAAACCTTGAATACCTGGAATAATGAACTCTGAGTCTTCAGGATTAATAGATTGAGTTCTTTTGACAGATCGAGGTGGTTGTTGTTGTAGGTCCTTGATTTTCCACTTATTGGTTAGGACGCTACGGGAAAGTTCTTCCACCGATTCCTTATTGCGTTCGCAGCTTGCAATTCGATCCTACTGTTCTTGGTTAATTGCCCTCTGCACCCACATATTCAGACCTGTTATATCAGCTTTGCTCGTATCAAACTGGAGTTTAGCTGCATCAATTATGATTTCAGTATTCTCCTTGAGTTTCTTTGTGAGATCCATCTACTGCTTTTCCAAGGCAGCACTTATTGTCACCGTTAGCCGTTTAACTGCATCCTCTTGGCCATCGGATTGCCCCTTTAATACCGCTACTTCTTCTGTTACTTGTTGTCATAACAGTTTTAAGTCTTTGTAAGTAGCTTTTGCTTCCTCAAAAATAATCTTATAAGCCTCCTGCTGGTCTCTGAGGAGACTAGTTTGTGCTCCTAACCCTCTGGTTAACTTGGTAATCTTACCGTTGGCAGTCAAACTCTGTTGTTCTATCTTGAATTATTCTAGCTAATAATTCTTCGTATTGTTCTTGAGTTATATATGGGAATCAACTTGTTCTGGTAGGTCATGGTGGGACTCGATGCCTCATAGATGTGGCACTAGGTACTCGTGGTGGTAGTCTCTGAGAAGGTAGACTGAATCGGCGAATCATTCTTGCAGGGAATGATTCCAATTCATCTGGTGAATACATTGGGTTTTGTAGTCCGGAGGATTGCATTCTTCTAGATAGAATATTGTCCATTGGTTGATCTATTGGATCTTCCTCTGTATCTGTATCTGATGGAGGCATATTCTGGGGTCTTTGAGTAATTGCTCGTGGGGTCACCATCGGAAAGGTAATACTTTGGTAGGGCTGGCGTGGCCCTCTCAGGGTTGGTGAATTAGACATATTGATTTAAGTATGTTATTCAAAAAGTAAAACGAGAATCACTTGTCTACAAAGTAATGTCACGGGGGCCCTATTATCACTTATAGCACTCTTACAACTACAAAATAGAACGGCTGTACTCTGTCTGCCGCAACGATAACTATTCCGCAATACAAAATAATATCCTATAGCAGTAAAGTTCAATTCCACAATAGTTCCTCACCAAAGATCTTATTTCGTAACACAAAATAAATCCGATATCGCTTGAACGTAAAGTTAACTTAGACTTAAAACTTTGTAGACTTCGTGTACTCGAGGTGCTCTTGCTTTCGAATACTCTTGATGGTAGAATCAAATTCAACCGGGAACTACTAGCACTATTTATAACGCGCGGTGGTTGTAGATATTCTTTGATAAAATATTTTGGGGACCCGTGCCCTACCAGTTACTTTCGAATTAATTAATTCTAAGTGTTATGCTATCCACACCTTTTGTTAATGCAGGTGCTATCTGCACTCGTTGTCACAGGTTACTAACCTAAACAATAAGTATTATCCCATGTCTGCATATATACTAAAACTTCCCTTAAAGCTCTCTAGCCCTATTAACGAATACCCAGCCGAAGTAACTAAACTCATCTTCCGATATCCTACCCACACCGACGATGCCATTAAGTTATTCCTTAATAGTATCATAGGGTCATTTATTTGAGCTTCCGGCAGTATTCACTTAGTAGAGTCTAGTGTCCATTGAAAAATTATTTTCAACTGCATATAACTCTATGAATAGAGAACCGTGGGTCACAAACAAACTATCATTGGTAAGGTCTTATCGCCACGAAGATTATAGAATCTTAGTTCATCTCGATACCTACCTTATTCACAGAGTTATTACCAATACTAGGTAAACCTCCTCATGGGCTTATTATACCTTATTAAAAGGCTAATAACTCCATGAGTTTTACTCCGATCATAAAAAGGATTTTAGAAATGGAATCAGGGCGTCGAGTAGGCCTAGATAGGACCTTGAAAATCTAAATTCGGAGAACCTTTTATTTTCGCCCTATCTTTGGCCTACTCCCCAAGTCGCTTCCCTTATAGTGTCACCGGACGCACTTTGGTCTAAAGTACGCCCTCGTGGCTTCATTTTTTTATTTATTTTTACCGAATTATTTTCCTGCAGTTCAGGGTAATAATTCAGGTTTCAGGGTAATGCTAAGAGTTTAGGGTAATAGCTTCCAGCTAGTAGTATATATATGTTCTGGTCCATTCCAGGATTCCGGTCCATACCGGTATGGACTGGGCTGTTGCGAGATTGCCGGGCCGTTCCAGGATGGTATATATCTACACTCTCAGCGATGAACGAAGGCAAATTGAGTGGAAACCGGGTCTATTATATTTTATACATAACAAAAGCTCAAACTTTACTACGAGGAATTTCATGATACCTCTCGTTCATAGTACTATGGGTCTTGTTCTTTTCTGAATGCAGCAAAGGATCACGAACATGTTACATCATGCTCCAAAGCCACTTGTTTCATATCATTACTTTCCTTCCATTGCAGTTATTTGGGTCCCGCAGGTATGCTTTAATTCTGCAATACCTAGGTAGTTCTTGTTAGTCACCATGTACTTGAATTGGATATTAAGGAATTACTTCTCAAAGGTCACCTGGGATTTACTTCAATAATTGCGCTTCGAGATCGAGTGAAACCTAGGGGGTGAAACTGATCCAAATCATAGCACCATGTAAGGGCGGGAATGTCGTGGTATATTGGTAATTCCGCGGTGTACTCTGGTAATGTCAGTATGCACAATATGTTACATTGAACAAGTGTGTTGCATGGAAGAAAATTCTCGCGAGCTAAAGGTTTCAATTTCGGAACGGACCAGAACATTTCTCTAATAATAACTTTCATTTTGCGTATACCTCTACTGAGTAGTTTTTTAAATAGGTTGCCTATGTTATCTCCGATATTCTTTGACCAAATGTTGTTACAAAATAACCTTCATACCTATCGGATATGTCCCTATTTAGTAATTTTAATATCACTGTGGCCGCTGTGGCCGCTGTGGTGTTGTGGTAAATCCTTGTTGCTATCCGTGACATTGAACAATTTAATCCTTTAACGGCCTGGTCCGTTGCGATATCCAGCCATACCGTAACGGCCTGGTCCATTGCAATATCCAGTCCATACCGGTATAGACCGGGCCATACCGGTATGGACCGGATCCCGGAATAGACCAGAATATATATATATAGTATATATTAATCTGGGTATAACTATAGAACCGTTACTCGGATTGTTTTGAAACTTAAACTATAGCTCCCTCAAGGGTCCATAGACGTTCCATAAGAGTTAGAACTATCTGTAATAATTCTTTACTCCTCCGAGGTTCATACCCTTTACTAATAATTATCTTATGGATAAATATTAGAAACGTTTGTACCACACTACTATGAGTGTACCTAGAGTCCGTATGGATATTCTAGGGTCGTTCTATGTGGGCACAAGTACCTATGGTAGGGCTGGATGTCACCCCGTGATATCAAGGTTCTTGTAATCCATGTACACAATTATCTTCTCTGGAGTACCTATAAGAAAATGTCTCCATTCTTGGAAACAATTAACAATTACGACCATCTCTTTATCATGGACATCGTAATTAAGTTCTGCTGGGATGAAGCGTTTCGAATAGTACGCTGCTGGGTGCCAACGACCATCTGGTTCTTTTTGAGAGAGAATACCAGCTTTAGCTAGATCTGATGCATCTGTCTCGATCATTTTTGGTCGCTCTAGGTGATAATGACATAGTATTGGAGGAGTGGTAAACCTATATTTTAGCTCATCGAAGGCCTGCTGACACTGTTGTGTCCAATTCCAAGGAACCCCATTGTGTGTTAGTGTCTGAATTGGCAATACCAAACTACTAAAGCCTTGAATAAACCAGCGATAGAAATTTGCAAAACCAATAAACCTTTGCACTTCTTTGACGTTCCGAGGAGCCTGCCATGCGAAGATATCCTCGACTTTCTTCTGACCTATTTGTATCCCCTTTGTACCAACTTTAAATCCTACGAATTCAACTTCTGGAACATGAATGATATACTTATCTATATTAACCCAAAGGTTATTCTCCGTTAACTTCTGCAGCACCCAACGGACAAGCTCGATATATTCTTCCTCTGTTTGAGTATATATGAGAATATCATCAATGTATACAACTATTCCTCGGTCAATTCGTTCCGCAAGAATATTGTTAACATGTCGCTGGAAAACAGATAGTGCATTGGTAAGCCCAAAAGGCATGACCGTGTATTCATATAGGCCATATCTAGTCTTGAATGCTGTTTTCCACTCATCTCCTGCTGCTATTCTGAGTAGATTAAACCCGAGTTTGAGATCGAGCTTAGAGAAAACCTGTGATGTACCAACTTGTTCCATTAGAGTAGTCATAAGTGGTAGGGGATACTTGTCTTTTTTTGTTATAGTATTGAGCCCCCTATAGTCCACGACTATTCTGAGCTTGCCACTGGGTTGTTTGGCAAAGAATATAGGAGCGCCAGCACTGCTTTTGCTCGGTCTTATCTTGCCAGTTCGGAGCATCTCATCAAGGTATTCTTTGAGAAGCCCTAGTTCATTAGGGGAGAGGGGGTATAGCTTTCCTGACGATGGATTTTTTACTTCTTCCAGCTCAATTGTCATGTCTTGAGGACCATGTGAGGGAAGGGCTGATTGTAACTCCTTTCCAAAGATTTTAACAAAATCCTTGTACTGAGTTGGCAAACGATCAGCAAGGTCTTGGAGGTTTTCAGTAGCTGTTATTTTCATAACCTTGCGTATATCTCCATTAGTGAACTTCTGATAATCCCATTCCCCTATCTCAATCAGTCCAACATATCAAGCCTGTTCAAGGACTTCATCAAACACAGTGCAATCTGTAACCTCCTCAATTTCCAATAGTATTTTTAGTTCGAGCCCAAAAGGAGCGGTAACTCGCAACTTATCACAGTTCTCCGTGATCCAATCTATTCCCAAAATGAGTGGAAGACCTGGTTCTAGGCATGCAACCTCTATCACCAAGTTCAATTTCTTGTTTTATCCCGATCTTGCATCTGGGACTTCTATCTTCAGGTTCTGAACCTGAACTGTACCAGACCTCTTGAGAATCGAGCCGTCGGTGCTCTCTAATCTCAGTTTGTTCTCCCTCTTAACTCAAGGCAGCATCATCTGTTCAACAAAATCTGAATTGAAAATCGTAGCCTCTGTACCAGTATCAACCAAAGCATTAATAGAAATATCACGTTTATTTCCTCCGTACATCCAAGATAAATTAATAGGAATAAGAAACTTCAATCCTTCATGCTTCAATACCTTAGCCCCTGATTTTCCTGCCAAAGGGAGATCCTTAATTCTGTCCAAAGAAATATCCGGTACTGCCACCTTTCGTGGTCTTTTTTCGAGAGCGCTAACAAGAGGAGCCACCTCACTATCAGCTTTTCTTTTTGTCCCTTTTTTTGCGTTTTTGTTTGATAAAGAAAGAGAAGAAAAAGCAGAAGAAGATAAATTACGAGAAACAGAACTAATTAAAACAGGGTCAATATCCATAGGTTCCCCCTCATGTTCCTCCTTCCAACTACCAACAGAGATGCCTTTCTTAACTACGCAAATAGAAAACCAATCCTGCGAGACTATCTGACCCGACGTACTAGATAGCCCACGCCCCTAACAATCCGAGTTCTCCCCATAATCCAACTTATCCTCACTAATGATATGCCCAAACTGAACCTCAAGTGGTACTACTGCAGCTGCTCCTGCAGATACTGTCTCTACTTTCTTGGTTTCCTCTTTTGCCTTACCCTTCCCCTTATTCTCTACTGATGGTTTCTAACCTGCAGTACAATCCTTCATCATGTGCTCTTTATTTCCGCACTTGATATACTGTCCATCCTTCTTCTGAGCCTGGCGTATAGAATAAGTAACCTTATCTTCACCTGGCTCTTTGTCTTTTTTGGTTGAGGAAGTGTTGGACTTTGTTTTTGACTTAGCATCATACTTCTTGGTCTTTTGCTTTGGCTTGGTAATCCGATCCTTGAGGTTATCGGATTTTTTCTCGGTAGTTTTAGGGGTCTGAGTCACATCCTTCTTAATCCTAGCAGTCTGCTCCTTCAACCTATATAGGTTTTGCACATGTACCTCTCTTTCTTTCTCATATTCCACCTGAGACCCAGCGTTCACAATGGCTTGAAAACACCTTTCCATGCTGGCTGGTACTTTATCGAGAACGTCCTTATCTGTGCTGACTCGGACCATGTACGCTCATGTCTCAGGTTGAATTGTGCTAATTAGCTGCTCCCAGAGCTGTTTACATGATAGGTCTGCTACCAACTGATGAACCCTAACTCTAGCAATAAAATCCTTCGTTAACTCTCCTTTCTTCTGGTATTCTTTCAGTAAAGAAACCTTTGCATCCCTTTTCTCATGTTGATTCTGGTGGGCATTAATAAATTCTTACTTGAAAGTATTAAAGGTATCCCACTCAATCACTCCTGTTTGTGGATCTGGAGTTTGCTTATGCTGGTTAGCACAATACCATGTACTGGCTCCCTCTGTTAGTAACTCTGCTACGAACAGAATTTTGTTACTGTGAGTTTGGTAGGTTTGGGGCATGTAAATAAAGGTATGGTTAACCTTCATTAGGAATTCTCTGAGCTTGCTAGAGGGACCATCGAACTTAGATAGGAGAGGAAGATTTCGAGGTTCTTTCCGCTCTATAGGTATACGCTATGGAGGAGGTACTAGTGGTAGAACTGGAGGCGGGACTGGAGGTGGGACTGGAGGTACGAGTAGTGGAGGTGGAGGTGGTACGTATTAAAAAATGCGTTCTATAAACGCTCTCTCTTACACCACAAATCACATAAACATATATTAGTCATTCCTAATTACATTCCACTACATATCAAATCATATGCTAAAATACTTACATAAATTAAGTATTTTCAGATGTTCTTCATAACCTTAATGTTATTGTTAGTTAAGTTATTAACTCTATTTTAGCTCTATTACACATGTTTACAACATATGTCAAACTATATTTTTGAGTTATACTTTTTGTTATAGTTTATTATTGCCAACAACTCAAACTTGTTGAGTATGTTGTAATCATACTGTAACGCAATTAGTACGCTCTAACAGGCTCTATAGTCTACTAGAATCATGTATATATAGGAGGGGATTCCCCCTACCTTGAGAATATTATCAGCTCATACTTGTCACGGGGTGACATCCAGCCCTACCATAGGTACTTGTGCCCACATAGAACGACCCTAGAATATCCATGAGGACTCTAGGTACACTCATAGTAG
>ML121735.1:3206-16805 GCA_003788615.2 Terfezia boudieri ATCC MYA-4762
TATCATGATGATAATATATTTATAAGAAATAATGAAGAAATTTAAGTCGAGAGTATTATCTGAAGAATGAATTTATATCATATGATCGAATATATCTTATCCATTCATATATCTTATCTATATACTTTATTCATTATTTTATCGATATATTTGATCTATATAAAAATAAAATAAGAAATATAATGAATCAATTCATTAATTAAATTAGATAAAGTGAGATAAAAATAACAAATAAATAATATAAATTAAATAAAAAGAATAATATAATGAATAAATCCATTAATATAAGAAAAATCATTAAATACAAATAAAAAGAATGACTAAAAATCTCAAGTTAAATAAAATAAAGATTATAATGGATAAATTCATTATAACGTAATATAATAACATAAAAAAAAATATAATGGAGATGATATCATTCAAAGAGTATTATTATTTATATATATGAACATACTATGATATAAGATCATTCTTTCAGATATGAATAAGTCTTATAAATGGTTGATCGTTCAAATATAATTAACGCGAACTATTGACCACGGTTGATCGCTCCAACCTATTATAGATCCACGTATTCATTTTTATTCTAAAATTATACAAATTTATCGACCTATATATGGATTTAGTGATCGGACACTCGTTCCGTTTTCTGGACCTATATACTCGTTTAACGAACGGCCACCCTGTCCGTTTTGTTGACTTATATACTCGTTTAGTGATCGGCCACCCCGTCCTTTTTGTCGACTTATATACTCCTTTAGTGATCGATGACCTCTTCCGTTTTGGCGACTTATATATTCCTTTAGCGATCGGACGCCCGTTCCGTTTTATCGATTTATATACTCGTTTAGCGATCGACAACCTGTCCGATTTTGTCGACTTATATATCTGTTTCAGCGATCGACAGCCTGTCCCGTTTTGTCGACTTATATACTGTTTCAGCGATCGACGACCTGTCCCGTTTTGTCGCCTTATATACTCGTTTAGTAATCGGCCGTCCCTACCATTTTGTCGACTTATATACTCGTTTAGCAATCGGTCAGCCCCTTCCGTTTTGTCGACTTATATACTCGTTTAGCAATCGGTCCGTTCCGTTTTGTCGACTTATATATCGTTTAGCGATCGACAGCCTGTCCCGTTTTGTGGACTTATATACTGTTTCTACAATCGGCAGCCTCTTCCGTTTTGTCGAATTATATACTCGCGATCTTAGCCCCTATCCGTTCGTCTACCATTACGCGATTTACTACTCTACACCCGGCTCTTCCGTTTTGTCGACTTATATACTCGTTTAGCATACGCTCCTTCCGTCCCTATTCGGCTACTGCACTAGCCTTCTCGTTTCTTATTGTGCCGTGCGTTTTATACTTATACCACTGGGCTCATGCCATTTTGTGGAGTTCTCTACTTGTTTTGTTACCTGTCGCCCCTAACCCGTACTTTGTCGACAATTTTATACTGGTCCTCTAGCGACCTTGATGGCGTGTCCCGTTTTGTTGCCTTTTCTACTCTTTTAGTTACCTGTCTGTTCGTCCGTTTTGTTGACTTTTATACTCGTTTGGGGATCGCACGGCCCCTTCCACGTTTTGTCGACTTCTATACTCTTTTAGCGGTCGATCGCCTGTTCCGTTTTGTCGACTTTTCTACTTCTTTAGCAACCGGTCAGAGCCCGTGCCCGTTTTGTTTACTTATAGGTACTTGTTTATTAATCTGCCGCGTCTCGCGTTTTGTGGACTATATATAAGGGTCGTTCGGTAGGAACCGTGCGCCTCTTCTTTTTTTTCGGTTTCTGTACTTTTTTCGGGTTCTCCAGCCTTTCCCGTTTTGTGCGACTTGTATAATTGTTTAGCCTCCCTCCCCTTTTGTTTATTTATATAACGCCTGTTAGTGATTGTAATAGCCTCTCCCGTTTTCTTGACCTAGTTTACTGTTTTAGGAATCGGCAGCCCGTTCTGTTTTGTCGTCGTATACTCCTTTGGCGGTCGACAGCCTTTCCCATGTTTTCTCGTCTTTTGTACGTTGTTTAGCAATCGGCGGCCCCTATCGTTTTGTACGGCTTATCATTGTAGTTTAGGAACCTGTTCCGTTTTGTCGATTTATATTCTTGTTTTGTGTTGGTTCTCCGTTACCCTTTTGTCGGCAACTTATGATACTCCTTTAGGAATCGGCCGCGTGTTTGGTTATCAAACTAAGAATCGACTATATGGTTTGTACTCCTTTATGTACCGGTTGTCCCTTGCGTTTTTTTGACATTATATTCTCTTTTTGCGAAACACGGTTGCCCCTCCCGTTGTTTCTACTTCTATACATTGTTTGGCTACCGGTTACGATTATTTATGATACTGACGCTTTGTTAAACTGGATGTTCAAACGAATTGTTCGCCCGATTGACTCCGTACCGGAATCACCGACGTGTAAACCCAGTATAACATCTCCGGGCGTATATTCTATATTCAACATGTATGGTAATGTACAGTTAAAAGGTCTGTCTCACTGTCGTTGTAGATGTCGCTGTTGTCGTTCTTGTTGATGTTTTCTTTGTAGGGACCATACCACGGGGGCGAACCATATCCCTCTAATTATGACTGTTCTTATTTTTATCATAAGGGTTATGTTAGTGTAAGATTGTATGAGTTGAGATGAATTTTTTTAGATGTTAGTATGTCCCAATCGATATTTGATGGCAATGGATCATATAAAACTAATTGATTACCTCAAAGACAAAGTCTACGGAGCCGCTCGTTTGATACTCTTGTAAGGGGTAGAAGCCAATGGTTAGTAACCATTGAAACCCTTACACTTGGGGCCGCTGATACTGGGTCGTCAACAAGCCGACGTATACATGGTTATGATATTATGGCCCGCCAAGGATATGAAGACCAAGCTGCTTTTTTTGACCTAACGTTTCTTTCGGTAGGTGATGATGTTAGCTCTTACCCGGGTGGACCGGTAGGGTGAGGTAGTCCGTGGCCTTCGATTTTCTTATAAAAAGGTCTATTCTCTATTATGTTACAGATCAAAATACTGACCGGACTTTCTCCAATATCTTGAAACCAATGCTTGAAAAAGACCACAGTTCATGGTCCTAGTCATGTACGTAGTATCCCCCCAGGTTGCGGTTGTTCAATCTTGTCGGTATCGTCGACCGTTGGATCGTGGGTTGGAAGGGGGATAGACGTAACGTCTCTGTAATTACGGAGCTCCGGGGCCGTAACAAGGTCTGTATCGTCTGATTCATCTAGGATCAGGTCTTCGATTACCCTTACAGGTGTTAGCCAAAAATGGTATGAAAAAACGGATATAGTGTTCCGGAGCCACACACTTCGTACAAACCTCTATGTTGGAAGTTAAGCACGTACTTCTGGAGAACTTGTCGACCCTAGTCCTATTACACCTACTATTGGGTCATCATGATGACAAAAGTTTAGAGTGTTTACAACAGTTTCGATATCGTAGATTCTATGAATATGTACACGATCTTTTGGCGACCGTCGTCACCCGTCGATCACCAGACGGGTTACGCAAACGTAATTGATCACAATACTGTTACTTACTAGGTCTCTATCGATACCTCGGTAAACGCTTACGTCCTTACCGTCCTCATGTGTACTTGTTGAAGGGTCTTGAATTATATCTACTCGCCCGGCTGGCTCACGTACCCTTTGGTCAACCATATCTACCACGACGCCTAAAACTCAAAATAGGATAGATTTAGATAAAGAATAAGATTTAAAAGACTCAGATTTATAAGATAATAGATTAGAGTAGAAAGTACCTAAGAACTTAGTAAATATCTAAAATATCCTTTTAGAGTATAAGTATTTAGTATTTTATACTATAAGTACTAGTCAATATAGACGTAATTATATTCGATTTATTTTAAGGCTTATTTGTCTTTGATATATCTATCATTATATTAATATCTTATTGATCAGCATACTTGGTCACTTAGAAGATATACTTAGTTATATACTTAGTTAGTTTAAGAGTATATTTAGTTATTAAGAAATAGATAATATAAATTAAAAAAATAAGGTGAAGTCTTATAGTGATTGTACTTGTCAAGCTTACTAATAAATTACCTTTCGTGAATTCATTAATTTATATTTATTATTCATGCCTTATAATTTAATAACTTAAGTATCTATAAGTAAGTTAAAGTTATTTAACTATAATCAAATTACCTATTAGCTAGTTGCCTTAGTTAACTTAGGTTGGCCATATATATAAAGATTAAATAATAGAAATATTTAAGTGGTTACTTTAATTAGTAACAACTCCTAATATAAAACTCTAGTATCTTTAACTTCTATTTAAGTTTTATCAGTTTAATTTAAACTAATATACAAAAATAGAACTTGAATATACTGAATAATAATACTTAAATATTAACTAAGAAAACTTAATATAAATTTCTAAAAAATAATATATATATAATATTTAATATTGAGTTTATTAAATAAATTAAACAAAATAAACAAATAAAATAAACCAAACAAATTTAAGTAATAAAACTAATAAAACAAACAAAACTATTTAAACAAACTAAACAAACTAAATAATATAAACTAATGAAGTAAACAAAACAAATAAACCAAACTACATAAACCAAACTAAACAAACGATATAAACGAAACAAACAAAATAGATAAACTAAATAAAACAAACAAAACTAACAAAACAAACAATATAAATAAAATAAACTAAACAAACGATTTAAACAAAATAAGCAAACTAAACAATATAAATAAAACAAATAATATAAACAAGACAAATGAAACAAATTATCTAAATAAACAAACAATATAAACGAAACAAATAGGACAAACAAACTAAACGAAACAAACCAAACAAATAAACTAAATAAAATAAGCAAAACAAATAAACCAAATGAAGAAAGCAAACAAAACAAACAAAACTAATGAAATAAATAAAACAAATGTAGTAAACAAAACAAAAAATATACGTAACAAATAAAACACAAGCCTAATCCAAATAATTAAATAAACAATGAAACCAAATAAAATACATATTTAAAACAATGCACCGGTAGGGCAGGCTCGGCACCGCTATTGGGAGTAGAGTCAACCGGAGCACAGGTATGGGGTTGGCGTAGGGGTATTCTATATAGCGGAAAGTTAGGGTCCACATAGTGACTTCGCAACTGTTGGCGGCTCAACTTCACAGCGCAGTTTCAGTCGGGGTTTGTAACCCCAGCCGACAACCACAGCCACATATCGATTATTTTTGCTATCATATACAAATACAAGATAAATATGCGCTCTTTCAGAATATCGCAAAAAAATTCAGTACTTGCTCGCAAGTTGTGTAGTTATTGCCTGTACAAGTCGGTAGGTTTTTGGCGCTAGAGTTGTGTTCAGACTTGGCAAATGTGTTCCTATCTTCACACAGGAGTATTTCTCAGACTAATTTCTGTCGAGTATTTCTGTCGAGTACATACAAATTGTGCTAGGCAACAGACCCCTGCAATAATACAAGACAATCCAGTGCGTATATCTGAGAATACTATCAGGGATTTTGGTCCGTAATTTCTGTCGAGCAGCGACACTCGCAATCCTGCGAGTATCCCACTAGGCCCAATACATTTCCCGACCCGGGTCGGAAAATCGACCATTACCTAGTAAGCAAAAACAGCTGAAAATATGGAGCGAAAACAGCTTGAAAAACAAGAGAAAATATGAGAAAATCACTGGCGGCTGCTCAAGCGAAAAACAGCTTGGAAAACAAGAGCAAATATGAGAAAATCACTAGCGCGCTCGACAGCAAAACAGCGAAAATACCAGAAATGCTCGCTACAGCGACCAGCTCTAATATCAAGCAAAATAGCCAGCAAAATCGCTAGCGTCCGCTCAAGCGAAAACAGCGAAAATAGAGAAAATCCTCAGCCTCTCAACCGAACCAGCTCTGAACAACCAGCCAAATAGCCAGCCAAATAGCCAGCTCCGCCGACAGCGAAAATACCAGCTCTACCGACCAGCTCTATAGCCAGCCAAATAGCCAGCCAAATAGCCAGCCAAATAGCCAGCTCCGCCGACAGCGAAAATACCAGCTCTACCGACCAGCTCTACAGCCAGCCAAATAGCCAGCCAAATAGCCAGCTCCGCCGACAGCGAAAATACCAGCTCTACCGACCAGCTCTACATCCAGCCAAATAGCCAGCCAAATAGCCAGCCAAATAGCCAGCTCCGCCGACAGCGAAAATACCAGCAACCAGCTCTACCGACCAGCTCTACATATCCCAGCCAAATAGCCAGCCAAATAGCCAGCTCCGCCGACAGCGAAAATACCAGCTCTACCGACCAGCTCTACAGCCAGCCAAATAGCCAGCCAAATAGCCAGCTCCGCCGACAGCGAAAATACCAGCTCTACCGACCAGCTCTACATCCAGCCAAATAGCCAGCCAAATAGCCAGCTCCGCCGACAGCGAAAATACCAGCTCTACCGACCAGCTCTACAGCCAGACAAATAGCCAGCCAAATAGCCAGCTCCGCCGCCAGCGAAAATACCAGCTCTACCGACCAGCTCTACAGCCAGCCAAATAGCCAGCCAAATAGCCAGCTCCGCCGCCAGCGAAAATACCAGCTCTACCGACCAGCTCTACATCCAGCCAAATAGCCAGCCAAATAGCCAGCTCCGCCGACAGCGAAAATACCAGCTCTACCGACCAGCTCTACAGCCAGCCAAATAGCCAGCCAAATAGCCAGCTCCGCCGACAGCGAAAATACCAGCTCTACCGACCAGCTCTACAGCCAGCCAAATAGCCAGCCAAATAGCCAGCTCCGCCGACAGCGAAAATACCAGCTCTACCGACCAGCTCTATATCCAGCCAAATAGCCAGCCAAATAGCCAGCTCCGCCGCCAGCGAAAATACCAGCTCTACCGACCAGCTCTACATCCAGCCAAATAGCCAGCCAAATAGCCAGCTCCGCCGCCAGCGAAAATACCAGCTCTACCGACCAGCTCTACAGCCAGCCAAATAGCCAGCCAAATAGCCAGCTCCGCCGACAGCGAAAATACCAGCTCTACCGACCAGCTCTACAGCCAGCCAAATAGCCAGCCAAATAGCCAGCTCCGCCGCCAGCGAAAATACCAGCTCTACCGACCAGCTCTATATCCAGCCAAATAGCCAGCCAAATAGCCAGCTCCGCCGACAGCGAAAATACCAGCTCTACCGACCAGCTCTACAGCCAGCCAAATAGCCAGCCAAATAGCCAGCTCCGCCGACAGCGAAAATACCAGCTCTACCGACCAGCTCTACAGCCACAGCCAAATAGCCAGCCAAATAGCCAGCCAAATAGCCAGCTCCGCCGACAGCGAAAATACCAGCTCTACCGACCAGCTCTATATCCAGCCAAATAGCCAGCCAAATAGCCAGCCAAATAGCCAGCCAAATAGCCAGCTCCGCCGCCAGCGAAAATACCAGCGAAAATACCAGGTCTACCGACCAGCTCTACATTATCTGCAGGCCAGACTCGCGATCCTGCGAGTGTCCCAATTAGCTAGCTTGGTGCTTGGCTAAATTCGCTCGATTTCACGACCCGAGTCGGGAAACCAGCTCTACACCGAGCCAAATAGCCAGCCAAATAGCAAGCTCCGCCGCCAGCTCCGCCGCCAGCGAAAATACCAGCTCTACCGGCCAGCTCTACCGGCCAGCTCTACACCCAGCCAAATAGCCAGCCAAATAGCCCGTGCCGCCGACAGCGAAAATACCAGCTCTACCGACCAGCTCTACAGCCAGCCAAATAGCCAGCCAAATGGCCAGCGCCACCTGAATTGAATTTATTGATTACAGCGCTAATGATTTATTGATTACAGCGCTATCCTATCCATTATTCTCAGCCCGAGGGCGCACCGTACTCGGGTCACCACATACAAATTTTACGTGGCGGTGATTCTTGCTATCTGATCGCATCACCGGCCTACCCCTATGTCCTCGCATACAATTTGACTTTCAGTGATTTGTGTCCTCGGCCCACACCAATTTTAGTGTATCACCAACTGCTAGCGTATCACCGACGCTAGGTAATACCTGTAGCTAGGGCGTCACCGCCCGCTAGTGTATCACCGACGCTAGGTAATACCTGTAGCTAGCACATCACCGCCCGCTAGCGTATCACCCACGCTAGGTAATACCTGTAGCTAGCGTATCACCGCCCGCTAGCGCATCACCGACGGTAGGTGACGCTAACATTACCATCACCGCCACTAGTATCACCGCCGCTAGCATCACCACCACTAGCATCACCGCCGCTAGTATCACCCCTGCTAGTATCACCACTGCTACCTAGTATCACCGCCGCTAGCATCACCGCCGCTAGCATCACTGCCGCTAGTATTACTGCCACTAGTATCACTGCCGCTAGTATCACTGCCGCTAGTATCACCACCGCTACCTAGTATCACCGCCGCTAGTATCTCCACCGCTAGCATCCGAGTCACTGCCGCTAGCATCACCGCCGCTAGTATCACCACCGCTAGTATCACCACCGCTACCTAGTATCACCGCCGCTAGCATCCTCGACGCTAGCATCACCGCCACTAGTATCACCGCTGCTAGTATCACTGCCACTAGTATCACCGCCACTAGCATCACCGCCACTACCTAGTATCACCGCCGCGGTTAGCATCACCGCCGCTAGCATCACAGCATCACCACCACTAGCATCACCGCCGCTAGCAATACCCTATGTCTGCTAGCTTATCACTGACCACTAGCCCAGACTAAGCTAGTGTATTATTTCCCTCTAGTACATCCCCGATCGCTGTCCTATACCCAGTCTGTTGGACTCTAGTGATTTAGCGACTGCTAGTGCATTACTTACTGCCAAGCTAGTCTAACCCACCGCTACGGTAGTACATATCATAGCTAGCAGGTACTAACCAGACTAAGCTAGCACATCACCGACGCTAGCGTATCCCGTACCGCTAGCCTTGGGAGGGGTTAGTGGAAGCCAGTCCATCGCTAGCCTATACTAGTCTGGTTACACATCTCGCGACTAAATTCCCCCGAGTTTGGTAGCGCTACTTTGGCATATCTAGATGGCTTCAGTGACTGCTAGTGCATCACCCTTCGCTAGAACCTACTAGTTTGTTTCTTAGTGTTGTCACTTGTGTACTAGGTTTCCCGTTAGTAGTTAACAAAACTCTTACTTCATCATCTATCCCTATTATACACGCGTGAACTATACAAACATTCTTATGGCTTGCTATACCCTCGCAATCTATATCTTCCAATATTCCCACATTGTATAGCAAGCTCATTGCCCGTGCACCTACACAATGTTTTTGAGGCCTAGTACCGGTCACTTCAAGTTGATTTCGAGCGTAGTTAGTTACCTTCGCTTGTTTGCAAGTTTGCTGCTATCGCGGGGTAGATTCCCCCCTTGCTCTCTACCTCATATATATGCTCAAATCGACCATGAATTCTAGCTTTTTCTACACGTACCGATTGAGGTTGATTTATACCTTCACATTGACATTCATCCCGCATTATGACTCCGACCCTTATAACAACCTGTTTCTCTCCTTCTTTGGTGGCTAACATATCAACCTGCTACTTACCCGCTTCCCGATCTACCATACTGACCTCATGCAATCTCAAGTGTCGTTACTACACCTAATGCCAAACCAACCTCTTGCACTGGTAACCCATTTACCTGCAAATTCCCTGCTTCGATAGCTACCATATTGACCCCCGACTTTACCTGTCGTCTGGTTACCTGACCCTCTTCCTCGCGACCCTCATATCAGTCTCTTCCAATAGGTTACTACCTTCACTTTGTTTCGTGGTTATATCAACCTTCAAACCAACTGCTTCACTAGCTACCAAACCGACCTATCACCCAACTTCTCTCATGACACCAGCTAATTAAACTCCTCCGCTTTATAGGATTACTTGGGTATTATATTCTCAACTTACTGCCCCTAAGATACACATTGATTAGAGCGTATTTTGGTGGCTCATTTGCCTGAAGTTATCTTCCTTTCTTCGCCGGCTCGCGGATATCGCTGTTAATTCCCAGGGTGGATTCCCCGCTTCTTACTACCTTATATTCGACTGTGGATTATGAGTTTACTTTTACGCAATTTTAGACAAATTTTGCTAAAAGGGCCTAATACTCATAAACCTCTCATGAGGAAACACACCAAAGCTTCTATTTACCAACATTGTGTAGCTATCCAAGAGCACGAGCAGGATTGCATTGGCTGGCAGTCCATCCAAGAACACAGCAGGATTGCACTGACAGGTAGTTGGCTATCAAAAGCAACCAAAGAAGACGAAGGTCATGACCATGAACGAGATTGAGGTGAAATTCGAATGGATATCTTTGCTTCTTCGCAGGTACCCTTATATCACGGTTCATTCCAACGGTGGTTTCCCCGTTGACCTGATTTCGACCGTGGCACTTGCACGCTGTGACTGAGCTTCATTGGTACTCCGATATTGAGGTTGATGCCGCGTTATCACTCCGATATTCATATCATCCTCTTCTGGTTACCATCTCCACCTTCTTTGGTGGCTAACATATCAACCTGCCAATTAACCCCTTCGGTGGCCACCATATAAACGCCTACTTTACACTCTCCCATCGTAACCACACCCAATGGCAACTCAAAGCTCTCCCACTGCTAACATTACCAACAACAAAATTACCTACTTCCCTGGCTACCATATTGACCTGTCCTTCAGCGTCTTCCGTAGTGAACAAACCAAAGCACTTCCTCCGCCATCATAACAACCATATTGACCTCCTACTCAACTTGTTACGTGGGTACCACACCTTAGAGAAAACCAATGCTATTGCTTAGCTAACATATCAACCTGCCAGTTTCACGCATGGTTACAATATTGACTTCTGATTCAACCTCTGCTCTACTCACCATATCTACCGCCCAATCAACCGTTATTTCTCGAATTTCTTAGTACCATCTGCCGAACCTTCACTGTGTTAAGAGTGGTCCACATTGACCTTCGTGGTTATCCCTCCCATCTCACAACAATATCTTTCTCGTTACCATCTCCACCTTCTTCGGTAGCTAACATATCAAGCTGCCAATTACCCCCTTTGGTGCCCACCATATCAACCCCTGCTTCTGCGTCTTTTTGGGCATACGCCGAGGTAGTGCCGCTGCACTGTGAACACAGCATAGACATTATGTCTTTTGTCCTTCCTTCTTCAATATGTTATAGATTCACTCGGGGACATAACCTTATTTACACAGATACGAGGCAGGGAGCAGGATAATCCCTCTCCCTCAACGTGGGTTCATACACTGTCTCCCTGTAACATTTCTTCTGTGCAACTACTCATTTACCCAAATAAGAAAACCTTTTCCGTCAGTTCCGTATCAACCTATAATTCTACCTATTCCCTGGCTACTAGATCGACCTCTATATCAACAGATTCCGTACCTACTATACCTACTTGAACGTCAACCTCATTCGCCGATTTATTACCCTGACATTAAAATCAACTTCACATCTTAGCGCACTAACCTTTAAATTAATCTTTCGTGTTTACCTCAACTAGTTCTAAATAAACTCTCCCACCAGTTAGGGGGATTGTACCAACTAGAGTACCACGAGCTTATTATTGATGGTTGCGTACACTTGCATCGCCCTAGTACCCTTTCAAATATTTTCTATACGGTTCTTTACCTTAAAAATCTCATCTCCATCTTGCCTTTGTTCACCCCCATAGCCTATTCACACACCCACCCTGTTCACCCCGGCCAATCACCACACATTGGACACCCCTAGTACTAGCCTCTCGTAGCCAGAGAATTACCTATCACAGTTAGTCTCGTGCCCCTTAATCACAGTCCTATTTTTTAATTGTGATGTGCCTTTCCACTATGGGCCTAGCCTATCGGCACTTATTTTCCCCAAGGTATTTCCCTACATACACATATTGCAACCGGAATTACAAATCTTGGGCTATACTGTCCTTACCCGCTACAAATTTCTCAATGTCAACCCTGCAAGCAGGGTAGTTCACCAATCCAACACACCTTGATTGTACCCAGCTGTGGCTATTGACTACTTATAGGGGAACGCATGGGTCGGTACCCGACAAAATGGTTATCACGCACTATTCCAGGCAATGGCTAAGAGAAACCAGTCACCATGGTATTAACAAAAGACAGTATTGTGAAGGCAATATGTAAGGAATACATGTTTTGTCTTATTTTTATCTCTTGTTTCTGCCCAGAAATGTTTTTTCACATATTGTGTTTAGTCTTGTTTACGTAATTTCCTTGGAAGGATTAGTATATAGGTTACTCATGTGTTAGTTATATTTTCTTTAGCACGGTTTATCTTTCCTTTCCTTAGCTATTACGTGCTTCCAGTACGTCATAGGAATAGTCAGGCACTAACTATTCCTCCTTAATAGCTTCCATCCAGGCTAGACCAAACACTCGCATTATTTTGTAGAAGTAACAAACTTAATCGAGGAACTGACGACGAAGCAGGAGACCTTACCCCAGAAGGAACTTAGCCATACCAAACGCTCCTCAACCGACAACTTGATGATGAAGACCAGCAAATGGATATCATCTATCAGACCCTCAAACAAGACACAATCTAAGAAGAAGAACAAGTAGAAGACTGAGTTTGAGTAGTAGGAGAAGAAACGAATTAAGACGTCCTAGTCGAGTACGACTAACAGAACTACGTCAAGATCTTCCCCCTAAAGAGAACTCTCCTCTTTTAAGACCTAAGAAAGGTCTCTCGGACGACCTCCTAGACCTACGACGCCCATCAAGACTGCGGTAACTCGAACGAATTAAAAAGAAACGTTCCGAACACGAGCTATAAAGCAAGCATTCCTCCAGATCACGACTATTGGTCACGACTGTCCTTAAAAGACCGCAAGACCTTTACTGTTCCCTCTTATCACCGACTGACTAAGTGACCGGAACAACTCGAGCCAAGACCTAATCCATATGCAATGGATTCTCATAAGACCTCCCAAGACCTCTCAGATCTGCCCAAGTTCTCAGTGATCCCCACTAGTCAGGGATCTCATCTTTCCTCCTTATAAATTTCGCCCAAACTCCCATTTTTTTTACATTCACATCCGGTTCAATCATCTCCACAAGGGCCCCCTCGTGCCGAGATGATTGGACCATTTCCGTCAACTACGACAGAGATTCAGGATATGTCCTCAGGATCTTTCGTCGTTTGGCGTCCACATCAACCTCTCTCTCTCTCCTCCCTCCATAGACCAGTGTCCATTTCTCCGAGCTTGTTCTTATAATGGTCACATCGAACATATAAGATTACAACGACCTGATCTTCCATGACTTTCTCTAGGCAGGATTGATCTCCGGCGCCTTTAGTCCAGAAAATATCTTTGACTTAGGATTCCGTTACTCAGAATCTCTCTGAGTAGGCTCTTTGTTAGTAGTTCTCAGTATTGCTAAGGTCTAGCAATACCTATGTTCTTCCGAGTAATAACTATGCAAATCATAGTATCTACTACGGGCTCTTACATTGTCTTTGCTCCGACATCTTTCTTTGTTTTACTATTTGTACTGTAGTCGAATGGCTGACCTTATCCATCGTCCTTGTCT